>JANTCA010090974.1:0-13496 GCA_024741275.1 Chironex yamaguchii
AAGTTACCTAACATTAGAGAGATCTGTATTTGTATAATTAGTTAAATATATACCAGAATGAAGTTTAAAAAAAAAAAATTATTATTATTATTATTGCATGGCCTAAATATTCAACAAATAGTATAGGTAAAATTGGCTGCTGCTAAAAAATCTTTATTTTTTATTGGGTTGAGAGTTTAAAAGAAAATGTTTTGCATCATGAAGCCTTTATAATTTGGATACTTAATTTCTGGACATGATGACCCTGAATTGTTGGTAATTGCCTTCCTTTTCTCCTTGCTTCCTTGCTCCCTCACACCCTCACCCTTACTCGTACATGCTTATTCCCTTATACCCTTGCTCCATTATAGTGAAACACTCTTCAACCCTGCACCCTCAGTCCCTTCCACCCTCCCTCTCTTACATTGTCACTTTCTTACATCCTCACTGTCTTGCACCATCACTACCTGCATGTTCACTTCAATATATCCTCACCCTGTTACAAACCTCCTTATCCCATTGTTCCTGTACCCAATAGCCTCCTAACTTCCTTGCACTCTTACATCATTTTGTCCTTATTGCATCGTCCTGAATAAGACCAATGCATTGTATAATTGGTGAATCATATAACCATCATCATCATGGATCTGGTGCTTGTATTTTGGGCCGTTAGCTGGTATGACATACAGTATCTGGTCTCAACCTGGTTTGTTATTCCAGTACTTTCAACACTGTGTGTTTTATTTATTTCAACAATTTCACTTGCAGTATCAAGTAAAGTTGTTACAGCTGAATTTCAGGCATTGCTATTCATGGTAAGATAAAAGGATGGAAATAAAGTGGTATATATGAAGAAACTGAAGCATAGAGCACAGAAGTGCCAACTTGCAATTCATTAAATTCTTAAGAGGGCAAAATACTTTTATATGTAACAGTATTTGAGATAAATTGTAATCATGGACCTTGTTTGGTCTTGTAGGTTTAGTTTTTGAGGGTTTTCTTCTGTCATATTATTGTATCTCTAGTAACAGGTCCTTGATAAAATGTGTTCAAAGTTTTTGGTGACTATTTTTGTCTATGAGATTGTTTGATAATTGAAAAAATACAAGCTTGCTAGCCATTTACTACAGGTATGAACATGAACAACAATGTGACTAATTAAGATATTTTATTAGGCCTTCAATCTCCATGGTATCAGTGTTGTGTTACTGACTTTTTGTCCCCAATATTTTTACAGTCAAAGATCGCAGAATATTATATGAATGAACAAACAGGATTTTATGTAGCTTTTATTGTTTTAAGCTTCTATGTTTGCACTCAACTCTGTTTTTCTTTTGATTCTAGAAAAACCATAGTTTGGGTTATGTTACAATTTTTCACTTCCTTGATTATTTTTTCCTCTTTTAAAACTAATTTTCACCACACATTATGGTCCTTAAGTTACCCATTGTTTGAGGTTTTTTAAACACTAGGACTGTCAAAATGAAATATTTCTTGCTATTTGAATATTCCATCCTGGTGACAGTTATTATTTGGTAATTTGGCAAATAGGGATGCTTTTAAGGCTTGACTCCACAAATCTGGTACACCTATATTCTACATTTGTCTTATGTAGTTACATTTTCACATACACAACATTAACACAGTTATGTGTATGTCAGTATCAATGGTTTCTATTCAATCCAGTTAGCCTGTGATAATATTGAAATAATCAGTCTGTTGTTGTTGTTGTTATTGCCGGTTCCGGAATGAAGTGACAATGATTTGCTCCTCCTTCTGTCCTTGCTTGAGCTTGAGATGTCTGGGGGAGGCAGCTCCACCGCTAGCAGGCCATCGTCTTTGGAGCCAATCAGTCTGTTCAACTAGGCATGCAGTACCAATGTGCCAGGTACAAACAAACAAAAATAGCAAAGACACAAAGTCGTCATGACAGGAGCAAAATAAATTAAACCTAATAGTTAATGTCTGACATACATAGTCCCAGGTCCCATGTGAACAAAATATAAACACCGTTCCATCGACACAACGGAGTCCATCTCTTCCATGTGAATAAGGTATACTTTGATGTGTTATCAACCAATAATTGTAATGGCTCTTTGTAATTCTGTCACTTACATGCATTCTTGTTTCTTTACAAACAGCTGAAAGTGAAGTGCATTTTCATGACAGACAAGGTGAACAATTCGGCCTTGCAAAAAAGTCTTTTGGAAGAAAGAAAACAATTTGGAGATGTTGAATTTCAATCCTTACATGGAGGAGTTGAATTTGGTGTGAGATTCTTATTTCATATGGTGTGGGCTCTTGAGAATTATGACTTCGGATATTTTATGAGGATGGATGACGATTACTTTCTTTGCATTGAACGTTTTTTAATGGAGATACCAATGCCAGTGAGACGACGTTACCACTGGGGCTGGGTTCATTGTATTCCAAATCTTGTTAGACCTGAAGAAAGCATTATACTTCTTTCCAAGGATCTAGTTAACTTGTTTCTTGGTCAAGATCCGAAGTCTCTGTATTGCCATCCCTGGGCAGATCAGATGATTGGTATCTGGACAGAGGCTCTCCGATTGAATGGATTATTTCGACATGATAGTAGATTATATCATGATCCCCCAGCTGCTTTTAACCCAACAATTAAATCTGAGCAGAACATCTGTCATAAATACATTGGAGTACACGGTAGCTATCCCCAAGAACAGAGGCTATTTTGGAAAAACAAAGGTAACTCTGATTACAATGTGACATCATTTGATAGTCAGTCTAAATTATGTATGCTACCACATATTATGAAGTGGCAGCATTTTGCATTTGTATGGAGATATGAGCCCAAGTTGTGTATTGACAATCCGGCTTGGGACACATCTAAACAAATGACGAACAAAACTTCATATGGTGGAAGACAAGAAGGAAAATGAAGTAAAATATATTTTAGTGTAATAAATAGTTTTCAGATAAGCTAGTCATTGATATGAGTCAGAGTAACTGCTGGCAGATGTGGAATATTATATATTTAACATCATTAAGTCATTAAAGGTATCAGGATTTTTTTACTTTTGATTGTGGTATTGTTTGGATTTGTTGTTGGCTGCAGGTTGCATAAATTAATTCATCCAATGTAAGTCAGTTATAAGTCAACCCTAGCAACAAAAAATGTGTCGCATTGTATATGACCAGTTAATATGTCATGGTGTACATCATTTTATGTTGTGTGATGTTATATTTTGCTATATTATGGAGTTGCTAGTGTTAGTCGACTTGTGACAGTTGTCAAGATTTCCTTTTATTCTGTGAGGTCATTTACCCTTTCATTTATGAGTGTTTGTAATCTTGTTAGAATTCATGTCATAGCATGTAGCCACAGTATGTGTGTGCAGTTAACTCTTAAGGATGTAAATATATTAATAGCAGAAATAAATGTTGTGTACCCTATTTCACATCTAGGCAACTTTTGAATAAGTGCTTTACGATATCTGGAGCTTATATGTTTATTTCAAAGTTGGTTGCTATACTTTCAAATGTAAAATCACAGCCAATTTAATTTTTTCCTATGTTTGGACCTCTGATTAAGTTATTTGGAACAGATGAGCTGTTGGGAAAAAGCTTCTTTGATAAGGCTTCCTTACTCCCTTTGACTGATAAGACAAGTATGCTCCAGAATGACTTATTACGGAACTTTCTTCAGAGAGCCTAGTGTAAACTTGAGCTTGTTTCTCCATGGTGTATGATAACATCAATTTCTTTTATCCCTTATAATTACAGACTTGTTCAGTGGTAAACATACTTAAAGAACTAAATCTTATGGGCTGCTCAGAAATGTCAATATGTCTCATGTTAGATCAGTGATTGATAAATTTTGTTTTAATTGGGTATTAGCTGAAGATTTATTGCGAGAGAAAGTAGCCAGCATTGTTGTTCTTGCCTAAGTCATATTGCTCGAAAAATACCTGATTCAGCTTGCTAGCATCATTACTCATTGCAAATTTTCTGTTTTTTATCATCATGAAGCATTATCTGAAGTAAAATAGCTCTCTTCTCAATTAGACAGCTCATATTTCTTTGTACTCATTAAGTCCTTTACGTAGTTGTTTTTCCTTTCTTGCATCCTTCATACAATACTTACTATTTGCTAACACTAACAAAAACAAGCCATTAACATATTTTTGAGACAATGAAATCAAGTAAATTTACTTACTCTTTAGCATGCAGTGTATAACTATATTATCCTATTAGGTTGTCTGCTCCATATTATTGTTTACATTGCCATTTGCTGACCATCCCTCTTCGTAGCTTTCCAACTCTTCTGTCATGTTATTGTAAGTATTAAAATGTCCTCTCTACACTGGAAGTTATTGGAGACATTGTAGACTATAAGTGGGTATACAAGTTTTATACACGGTTATATTATTGTATTGCATTAATAGGTCAGTGTTTAGTTTCAATTTAGAGCAATAAGAATTTTAATTTTATTTGTAACACATTTCTTGAATTATCACTCAAGGCATGTTTGTGTATCTTAAACACAAGTTGTATATTTTGTTGTGAAGATTCCTAAAAGAAAATTGTGTCCAAATTTTTATCATTTGCTTTACTGTGTTCTGTCAGGTACCCATTTAAAGTTCTATTTTTCCAGTACAAGAGACTTAAATGACATATCTCCTGATAGGAACCATCCTTCCTCTCATTCAAGTCATTGGCTTCACAAAGGATACGTTTCACAGATCGAGGCTCTTTTTACTTAGCAGTTGTTATAACTCATGTATTTCACACTTTGTTAGCTCTGATACTGGCCGGACAAGTTATTTAGCATTGTACTTTGTGTTGATAATAGCAGTTCATGCTGTATCATTCTTATCAAGTGTGAAGATGGAGGTCAACCAGGTGACCTGTTATTGTGAAAGTAAGAAAAGTCATAGCACTCAACTAGACTGCCAGATATATGTTAATTGTTTATCTGTGGGAAGCTAAACATCACAGTCGATATGGTTCAAAGGTTCTTAGTCTTTCTTGGCTTGTTAAGTTTTTGAATGACTGATTTTCACCAAAAACCTGTGTGTTAGCATCAGGTTGCATGAAATTTTTCAAAACTTGGATCAGAGTATATTTTTAAAATTGGATGTGGGTAAACTTTCTTTTTAGGATGTGTGGAACTTGGATTACTCAAAAAGAGTAAGGTAAAAGCAAATTGAGTGGTGTTCATGCCCTTAGTGCTGTTGGAATCTTCAGTGTTGTTATCCTTAATGCTGTTTGCATCATGAATTCTGTTTGTATCCTCAGTGTTGTAGTGTTCTTGTCCCAGCTATTGTTCATATTCCCAGTGCTGTTGAAATCCTCAGTGCTGTTGGCATCCTCAGTGCTGTTGGCATCCTCAGTGCTGTTGGAATCTTCAGTGTTGTTATCCTTAATGCTGTTTGCATCATGAATTCTGTTTGTATCCTCAGTATTGTGGTGTTCATGTCCTAGCTATTGTTCATATTCCCAGTGCTGTTGAAATCCTCAGTGCTGTCGGCATCCTCAGTGCTGTCGGCATCCTCAGTGCTGTTGGCATCCTCAGTGCTGTTGGCATCCTCAGTGCTGTTGGCATCCTTAGTATTGTTCCTATCCTCAGTATTCTGTTATTCGGTTGTTTTGAGTGCTCAAGAATAACCTTGCAATTCGTAGTTTACTTGCCATTTCCGTCAGCTTTTATCCGATCCTGGAGTTACTACCTCCGTCTTTTGTCTTCATCATGCTGGCAAGAGTTAACAAGTTGGTCAACTAGGTCCCTCCAGCGACTGGACTGGACAGGAGCTTTTAGGATTGTAAACCTGCCCACATGTTAGAGAGATGCGCTGGAGGCAAACTCTTGCTCACTTACGGGGATGGGACTTTTGAGAGTGAAAGAAAGGCTCATTTTGATATTGAGGATTATTAAACCAGAAAACTTTTTCGTGAGAATTTGACAGGAAGAACATAGCCAAGCCGTTGGATAATACCAAAAATGTCCACAAAAATGAAAAGTTATCATTATGCATCAATTAACTGCCAGAATAATAATAGAGCTTACACGCTTTTTATAAGGAACCACCTTTTAAGGATCCTACATGTAGAAGGCCAAAATATTTAAAGAACTTATACTACTAAAAACTAAATCCCTAAGAAACTTTTTGATTTGAAAAATTTTGATAACTGCAAGCATCAAGAACTAAAAAAGCTGGCTCCATTCATTTGCAGCCAATACTCGCATAGATTGTTTGCTATTGGTGTATCAACAATGAAGATGAAGAATGTAATACTGAGGAAGATAAAGATGAAAACAAAAGAGTTGATAATGCAAAAGACCGTATTTACGACCATGATATCATAAATCGAAAGATAAGTGCCTTCTACGATGATTGGCATACTGATCAAATAATGTGGTTCAACACAAAGCTAGAGGAATTTTGAGTACTGTACAAAGATGCAAGTGAAGATTACATTACATCGGATGATATAAATGTAATAGACATGATGCTAATTAACATTTCACTTTTGAATTTGCAAAACTTCGTTCCTACCTTCTTTGTGTTTTTGCTCCTGAGTTCTAGCCAAAAGTAAAGGCAAAATTCCAAATTTGTATGATTTTCCTGTTTCTGTGCTATTTTTATGGCACTTAATGTGCCGTGAAAATGAAGGAACTATTAAGGAACTTTTGGTACTACAATTTGATGGTTAGATGTCCACTGGGTTAGAATACCTACCTTGTTTCCATTCACAATGTTTTTATGCACATCACGATCAGACAAACGTTACCTGGTGCCACAGCTTCGACCCATTGCACTGTCATTTTGTTTTTACTTGAGTCCTTTGCCTTATCTGTAGTGGCAGTCCAAGGTTGGTAGCCCGCCTTCAGTGTCACTAATAGTTTCTTGGACCTCTCTGTAGCATTCAGTGTTTAGAGAAACCTCAACGTCCAGGTCACGTGACTGTAGGGTTTGAAAAGTGGGTCTCATTGGCAATCCTGGCACTGAAGTGTCTAAGGCTGATGTACACGCTGTTTTGGGATCTGTTCGCAGAGGATTGAATGGAACTGGTTTTTCATTTTATCTTCGCAGGGTGCATGGCTCGGACCCAAGAAAGAAATAAAGATCGGAAGGATACTTCTATCTTGAGCGGAACTAGACAAAAATGTAAGATGTGTATAAAATGAATTTCTCGATTTTTGGTTCGAGCTAAGTTTCTGATTGCGAAAGGGATTCGAACCCGGAATGCGAGTGGTGCTTTAGTGTCTGCCGGATTGGAGGACAATAGGTGGAGATCAGACAGGTGACATGGAAAATGTGTACAATTTTACATTCTCCGTTTTAATACAGTAAGGATTTTCTGCTCGAAAATTGTTGATCCAAATTAATATATAGACCGCTTTTATTACTGCAAATTAGGATAAAACGAGAAAGTTAATTAGTTGTTTTGTTACCGTGTTTTCATTTTGAGAACGTATGTCGTAAGTTCTGTATGTGGCATGGACAAGAAAAATGTACCCTTAGATTGAAAAGCTCTTCTTAATAATTATTCAACTCCTTAGATTGAGCCTCAGATGTCCAGAAAATGCGTTATCTGGGGTACAGATATCATGAAGTGTCAAAACTTTTCCCGGGATCTTTTCTGATCTCTGTTTGGAAGGTGAAAACACTCACAAAAGTGGGTAAATAGGGAGATCTTACGGCCACAAATTTTAGGCACGTCAATTTTTCTCAAAAGCAATTTGAAGCATGAGTCTATTAAAATAAACAATTGGCTCCAGAATTAGAATGATACAAATATGAAACAATGCCTGAGAAAAAATTGGGCGGATTAAAAGGAACTGATAGTTACGGATTTTGTGGTGAAAATAATGAAACGGTACATCACTGTCGGGATTCTGAAAATTACAATGCATTAAAGTTGTTAACAGTGACGTGGGCAGCAAAGAAGGGATTTCACGAGAAGGGACAGTGATGGAATGCAAAATGGGAAAAGGAAGGGTGTTGGAGAACGTTGGAAACAAACTGCGGGACTGGGAGTACAAAGTGAGAACGACATGTGCAGCAAGAAGAAATGTGAAATTCGCCGTGAAAATTTGCGACATTGTGCTAAAATCATACTGAAAAGCTTTTTTCGTCTGACACTCTTCAGAGTATGATTTTAGTTCAATGTCGCAAATTTTCAAAGGTGATTTTCAAGTTCTGTACCACAAAAAGATTGTTCAAATGTGAAATTGGAAATCCAAGAGGGGACAACGTACTTAAGTGACTTGGCGTATTCAAGTGAAGAAAAATAAGACAGTCAAAGGGCGAGGAAAGATATGAATATACCAGCAACCTTGTCTAGATTTATGATGGTGAAAGTGATACCAGCGGTGATCCGATGCCTTGGGTTAGACTTGAAAGTGATATCAACTGATTTGAAGAATCTAATAAGAACGAAATAATATTGTTGGGGCGAGAAATGCAAAAATCTTTTTGATGGGAATCAATATTGGTAAAAATATTGTCAGTGTTAAGACTAGAGTCACCCCTTTGCTGTGCAATGTGCTTCAGCAGCTATTCTGGGCATTTCAGCACTTCAGCACCGTAATAGTAAGTATTACAGCACTTAGCATATTTGTGTCAGTCTAAGGTCCGTGTCAGAGCGTTTCAGTTAAACAAATGTGAAATAGCGTGAGTGGATAATAGTTTATTAGGTTACTTAACAGTGATCGTAATAAAGATTATCGTAGATCTTGATTGTTTGTTAATTGTTTATTCTGCAATTAGTTTTCCCTTCTTTACTATAAATATAAGAGAAATTTGCTTAAAAGATAGTCGTTCCTTGGGGTTTGCTAGGGAGTATTGTAATGCTTATTAGAGTGTTTTAAAGAGATTGTATATATATAAAACTGGGTTGTCGTCATTTCTTTTCATGCTTACTGAATAGTCCGTGAAACGGAGCAGGAAAGTTGTATGCTACTTAGGGTTAGGCCTACCTTCTACAAAATGTTGCAAAAGATGCTAAAGCAATTGCACAACTCCCAGACAAAGAAGCGCTAGCTAAGATGAAAGCTGAGGTAATCTTAGTTAGATAAGATATAAAATTTGCAACTTTACCTCCCATTTAGAAAAGAAAACTATCCGTCCGCGAACTTTCGACCAACAAGGCCTTAGTTTACGCGACTGAATTAGAAGCAGAGAGTACAGTAACACGAAACAAATTTAAGTAGAGAAGGCTTGCACCAAATTACCAATCAGAACAGTCAAAGAACAATAGCAATCGTAAGAATAGATCTACAGACAGACACGGAAGGAAGAAAGGACTATGGGAAAGGAAAAAGATATAGCAAGAAAAAGTACATAAAATGAAAGTAAGAAGAACAGGGAGCAGGAGAGTCAATAGAAGTCAAAGTTCATCTAGGAGGGTAAGGAGTTACAAAGTGTAGATAAGTCCTTTCTTGGCTGATTGTCGTGGTCTTTGGTTGTGACGGACGACAGTGCACTTTAAGTCGGTAGTGAGATGTTTGTAAAAAGGATTATTCTTGTAAAGCACGTAACATTTCACTCCTGGCTTTCGCCTCGAAATGCTCAAGGCCACCTCTTCTTAAAAGCCCCCTTATATTGGTGACTCTTCGAGTGACAGTGCAGTCAGGAAGGCAGAGAACAGGGACAGATGGACGAGTGTTTAGGGATTTTATTGCAGCGCCCCAACGGATATGTAAGGCAAGGCAATTACTTATGGACGGGTCTGTAATTACAGGAAATACGATATTCGAAATCACTCGCTAAAGGAATTGTGAGGATGCTAACATTACATTGCTTTGCATACGGAAGGTTGCGGATTGAATCCTCAACTGGGTCATATGGTCGACCGGACTTAAGAAAATGGTACATAATGCTGTTGGTTATGACTAGGGAAAACGTAATGCAGTAAATATTATCCTCCGAACACACATTGACCAGAGGTAGAGACCAGCAAAGCCAGATG
This sequence comes from Chironex yamaguchii, assembly GCA_024741275.1. Classification (NCBI taxonomy): domain Eukaryota; kingdom Metazoa; phylum Cnidaria; class Cubozoa; order Chirodropida; family Chirodropidae; genus Chironex; species Chironex yamaguchii. Next base: position 9,934 of record JANTCA010090974.1, read on the forward strand.
TCTGGTTAACAAAAAGGTTTGTTATACAAAACACGGAGGATTAACCCAACACTCTAAAAACTTTCAGTTTTTAGAGTACTCCCCCAAACACGTGAAACTACAATATTAAAGAGGCTGTGACATGGGGAGAGAGCCGGAACTACGACGAAATACGGAGTATTATTCGCCACAAATGCCTCCCAGGGTAGCACTCAAGGGATAGATTATGGAAGTTAAACGCGCGGTGCTATGAGTGGGCCAGCTCCCTACTGTAGTAGAGCTTGTGTGGCCTAATGGTTGAGGAAACGGAAAACGCCCTATACATCAAATGGTGTGGAAAGGTGTTTAACGTAATTTGAAGTTATTTAATTTTACATTATGTCAACCAGCAAACTCCCGGGCACATTAATAGGTGTCAATTTAGTTAACATTGTCAACTCGTCAGTTGATGCAGTACTAGAAATCGAAGTTTTTGTCAAGTACGGTAGTCGTTTATACGACTGCAAGTTTTAGACAACGCATGGCTCTGCAAGTGTTCTAAAATTTGGCTGTACTTTGAAGGTTAATGGAAAGGAACAAACAACGCGCAATCTTTTAATCGCGTTGACCTCGGAAATTCACGCACCGTTAAATAGAAGGTACTGCTGTTGACAGTATTAGAACTAACAAACTTGAGCATTCTGGACTCCAGCGTAGACTTAACGCATGACAGGAATATCGCTGTACTTCTTTGGCACCGCATCTGGGTCCCCTTCCCCTGCAAGAGGTGTTAGTTGCATTGGTTTCAAGTATCAGCAAGCAAACTGGCTTTTCGACTGTGGAGACGGTAGCCAAATCCAAATCCAAAAAGTGAACTTCCGCACCGGAAAAATATCCAAAATATTTATAACCCACTTACATGGTGATCATATATTCGGCCTCCCTGGCTTGCTTTGTACAATTGGGCTGAATTCGTCAGATACAGATGGTTTAAAGCACATAGATTTGTATGGGCCGCAAGGATTAAGATTATTTATTCGTAACGCACTCCAATTGTCAGAATCTTGTTTAGGTTACACATACAGTGTACACGAACTGGAATTAGAGAGTATTCAAAAGAGCCGTTACCCTCAGCATGATGATACAGTTCTACATGTTAGTGAAATCCTTGGCAAGAACATTCAATTAGGTGAAGACAGTGGGGTCGTTTTATGCCGAGAAAACTGTTTTACTGTCAATGCATTTCAGATACACCACAAGGTACTATGTTTTGGTTATGTCATTCAGGAAGACAAACTATCAGGCAAACTGAATGCAAATTTGCTCAAAGAGAAAGGATTAGCCCCTGGACCAAGTTATGGTGATTTAAAGAAAGGCATTCCAATAAGTTTACCGTCTGGTGAAACCATTTTCCCAGAAGATGTCATGGAACCTGACCGTGACGGGAGAAGGATTGTTATTCTTGGAGACACATCAGATCCTAGTAATCTGAAAATGGCTTCTATAAATGCTGATATATTGGTTCATGAAGCTACATTTGAGAATGCATTACTGGATAAGGCATTAGAACATGGACATTCTACACCAGGTATGATTTTTCATTCAGTTTATTCCTAAAAACGTTTATTTTAACAAGCAGTATAATCCATTATGATCTGTTGGACCTATTGGATTGCCAGGGCCTTGTAGAGTCCAAGATTATTAGATGCATAATTTCCTACTTCAAGAAGGAAGCAAAGATGCATACGGTTCTCATAGTATTGCCATCTCTATCTGTTCAGCAACAAACATTTATTATTATGGTAGATCTAATTATGGAATTCTGGCACATCCATGGCTGACAAAAGAAGCTACATATGATAGGTATCCCAAGACCTAGATTACTTTGTAATTTTTTAATCATTCCACTCTAATAGTTTAGACCCAGCTGTAATTACATCTTTTAACTTTTAAAATATTTCAACTTAAATTCTGCAAATCTAGTTTTCATTTACCACACACTGCCTTGTATGATACTGTAGGCTTAATAATTCACTAGTTTGACTTCATTCATTTTTATTTTAGAATTGTTTGCCATACAATGCACTGACCTTGTCAGAACTACATATAGTTATTATTGGTTGCTCTCTTTGTGTGACAGGTATGGCTGCAAAATTTGCGAAATCAGTAAAGGCCAAAAAGTTGGTTTTGACCCACTTCAGTCAACGATATAGGAGTGCAATTACTAATGATACAAAGCATGGCACGCCATCGTTATCATTACTGGTTGATCAAGCTAGGAAAGAATTTGATGGTGAAATTGTTGCAGCAGAAGATCTGATGGTACTAGATATCCCTTTTCAACATTAGACAAGCATATTTAGTGTTAATAGGATGCCCAATTGCAGTTCAAATGGTGTGTATGAATGATATACATATGTAACTTATGGGATAGTATTTTCAAATTAATAACTGTTCTAGTATGGCATTCATAGGGCCAAAACATACACAAGCTGTTTGTTCTGACTCAATGTGTTATTTTTGTACAGTAGAGCTACAAGTAATGATTTGAGTGCATAGATAGATAGATAGATAGATAGATAGATAGATAGATAGATAGATAGATAGATAGATAGATAGATGACGTCAAAAGCAGCTTTGGTATTCTTGCATTGTGCTGTCATAGAAACTTACACACTAATATATTTACAAATGCCTTGAGTCTGCTTATACACATTACATACCTTTTTGTGCTTCAATACTAAGTTCACATTATGGCATCATTATTATCACATGCTTTAGTTTGATATATTGTTTACAATAGACATTACTGATATCCTAGCAAGTTCACCCACATAGTATACAGTCTGCCTTTTTGTGCAATTTTAATCAAATACACATCTATTTTGGTGGGAAGTATAAGACAAATTGTGGTCATCCTTAACATGTAGAAAAAAAGTACACTAGTAGCTTCATTTATGACTCTGTCTCTCTACCATCAACAAATTTAATCCCCATACTGCGTCCAGAACCAATAATGGTCCTGCAAACACTTTCCAGACTGACACCTCTAAAACTATGGTCCTGCTGCTTAATAAGTGCAATTTCATACACCTGTTTCAGAGTTACTATGCCAGCTACCTCTCTCCCTAGAAATAACAACAGTAGACATATAAATTAGCATACAATATATAAATAAAACCAGGACAAACAAAAGAATACACCCTTCCACCTCGACCATTTGAAAACGAGGCTAGCACTTGACAACAGAGCTAATGACCAAAATTTTGAGTAAACAATGTTCTCTCAGTTATGGTAGTGCATAGGAAAGGTTTCTCTGGTTTATAATTTTGCCCACATAAACTCCTGAAAGTCCAGGTCTCTTGTGTTTTTTTAATCAAATATATTATGGCATATCACTGTGCAGTAGCAGGATGCTCAAATGGTACGTATATTTTAAAAAGATGGCAGGAGTTGTACTAAACACAACTGCTTGCATGGCAGCCCAAATTGTGATTGCGATGTGGAATTTCAGTATTTATTCCTTACTCTTTTATTTTAAATTGCTTAATACAAGGGGGACTTAATAGTTGGGGTTAGGAACATGGCTGTGGCTGCGTGTGTGT
>JANTCA010090975.1:0-34522 GCA_024741275.1 Chironex yamaguchii
CATTAATTTTTTTGTGTTTCGGCTTAAGCCTTCATCAGTGTCAGATATATGTAATACCTCAACAGACACAGTGCTTTATATATACAGATATCTGTTGATACTATAATGTTTTAATAACAGGGACGTGAAAAACCCTTCACAAAAATTTTGTGTCGAAATTACACATTCATTTGAGTGTTAAAGTTTGAGACGGATTGCTACTGTTGACTCTCTCTCAATGCAGCTACTGTGGTAGTGCTCCTACATATATAAGCCGCGAGAGCTAGGCAGTGTTATTTAAAAGTTTCACAGTTAATTGTCTTTACCTATTTCGGGGAGCTGCAAAGCTCCTACTGTAAATCTCTACTTTCCGTTTCTTTAATTTTAAGAAAGTCGTTTGTGTTACGAAATGGATCAAGAGCCATTCGAATAAAGATTCCAACGATGTAGAAACATGAAAGGCGAGATGTCCGAGGTGTACAAAATCACTGAAGCACTGATTTCAAGACCGCAATTACTAGTCTTGTTTTGAAAAAGCGCCTTGTTTTGATGAATTAGATTTGTGCATGTGTAGCAAAGTTGCTAAATCAAGTTCAAATTCCCATCTAAAAACGTAGTAACACGGAAGCATGTAAGATATTTTGATTTATAAAACGATAATAATTTTGAATTTCAGTGATTTTCAAAATGGCGGCCATCGGGCTTCATTGATTTTATTGTTCCCACAACAAATCACACATCTAGCTTTTCGAGCGTCTACATCACTGAATAATTCTTTAATCGAGTTTGGGCACGGTTACGATGTAATATGAAATTATGATAGAAATTTTCCCGAAATATATAGTTCTAAGTGCAACCAACTGTCGTTTCTGTCAATGCAACATTAATAAAGACTATTTGTGACATTTTTGTGCAATTTGGCTTATTTTCTTAGTTTATTTCGATTCGCCTTTTCCCTGGTAAAAGAGAACTACCACCAATAGAGAAATGTGCGTGGTGGATACCAACAGCTGTCAAAGTGCTTGCTTTAACATGTAAGTTTGTTGCAAGTCATATTGGCCGTATTAAATGAACTTGTATATCGGCCTTTGATATTAGTTATGCTTAGTGGTGAATGACATTTAACTATAATGTCAGCTATTGCCTAGATATGCGGTATGGAATTAGATCGAAGACAAAATTTGTCCAAAACAGCTTAACATTGAGTCATGATCTTAAATGCAACAACAAGAGTACAAGAAAATCGAAATATATGATGGAAGATGTATCTTAAGTTGGGTGGTATAAAGCATTCGGATAGAGGGAAAATCGTACAAAAAACAAAATGTAAAGATGTCTTCGTAGTCAGCTTCTTGATAAGGCAAAGATTTGATTAAAGTAATATCAATCTTTGGAAGTCAACAGACTTCAAGTAGTTTTAAAGGGCATTGAAAACTTCCTTAGTTGGACTTTATTTGTGGAAGTAATGTATTTATGGAAGCAATCAAAATTAGAATTTCATACATTAGAGCCAAAACAAAGACAAATTATGTCTACAAGCAAGTATTTGAAACCAGGAAGAAAGAAACTCGGCTCTCGAGTAGGCTGGACACAGATTTTCGTACCCTAGCATGAAACGTACCAACGCTTACGTGTCTTTGTTATATGTCTCCCCGTATTCATTGTTACACTTATCAGTCCAACAACATATTTGCTGCTTTATCCTATATATTGTGTGATGTTAATTTCTGACATATGTTGATGCTGTTTAAAGACCGCTAAAACTTGCTTCTAGTGATTAATTGAGTCCTTCTTTTATCGTATTTAGTGGTAAAATATGTGGTATTACATCAGCTTCAATGCTCATTCCGTTTAACATTTTGAATACTTCTTAATAATTTAATAGACATTACAGATATTTTAGCACACAGTATTTTATGGAAAGCTTGTTTTAGAAGTTTTTTGACAGTATACACAGCAATAGCGTCCTCTATTTTGCTTCCCATTAGTTAAATTTTCTACAAAATTGCTTGCGGTCAAATACGTTAGAGAATATTTTTGTCGTTAATGATAGTTTATCTTTATCCTGCAAATGCTATTTATATTATATCTAAAATTATACAGGTTGTTTGACGTTTTAGAATAACTCCTTTCATTGTTTCTTGTTATTAATTTTGTAGATGCAAGCAATTTCCTTGCTAATCCGCCTTTGGTTTCTCATACTGCATTCTACTGCTCTGCTGTTGATCATCTAGATCTTCTTAAAGAATTTGAGTCTTGGCAACAAAAATCAGGGTATGAACTATATTAAAACTTGACAACGTTGCACTTACAGATGGAAAATCTTACACTGTTGCCGTATGAATTTATAGCTTTAGGGTAACATTTTGTATTTGTCACTTGAATTCATGCTGATATGAATTATACAATACAAAATAAATAGCAGTGGAAATTTGTTTTCCGGCCAAAAATGTTTTCAGAACATTCTAAGTACAGTACACTGGCATGGTCTAAAAATTTAGCCTTTGTTACTTTACTTGTAGTTACCAGGCTTCCACACCTCGCCACGAAACTCTTATTAAAGCCCTTGTCGTGTCAGTTACTAGTACCTGCTCCTTTTCTTTCACATACAGAATTAAAGCTTACGTTACTTAAATAACAGAGCCGAGGGTAACGAAGAAGCCTACAAAGTTTCAATTGTTAATAGTGGTTAAAATTTATTAAGGAAGATACCGATTGGACGTTACCGATGGACAAAAATTGTATGTAAATGAAAGAAGTATGAGGTTCTTTACTAATAAAGATATTATATCTTGTTGTAGGAAATTTTCATTCTGTCAATATCCGTTTTTGATAAGTTTGACATCGAAAAGGTACATCATGCAAAAAGATTCAGAGACAAAAATGATTATGGAAGCAAGGGTAAGGGTATTAAAGTCGGAACCAACCTTATTGGATGAAATGCTTTTAATAAACCAAAGTCTTTGATTTACATGACAAGAGTACTTATTTTTTTTCTAAATCTCATGCAGCGGCGTGGCAAGAATTTGAGTGGATTTACAGGCTTCGCCCTGATGAAAATTGTTAGGGTTATCCAATAGCTTCGGCTTAGAATGCATTTTCCGATACAATGCTTGCCAGTAATAATAAAGAACTTTCAGCAGTTCGTGACAATGACTATAAAACAGAGCGCTGACGAATCCTGTGTTCTATTTTTGTGAAATATGGGAGTTAAAATCAGGTCTATTATCAAGTTCGATAAGGTATTGCCATTGTTGTTTCAAAGGGGTATTTCGTGATTCGTTAATAATTCGTTGATATTTTTGTCACGGAGTAGTGCCCTAAAGTAATCTATTGACTCTAAAGCATGGTTCTAAATTGTTTTTCTCTAGTCCCTACGCTACCGAGTACTATATTCAACTCTTGGTTAAATGGTGTATAGTTTTCTCATGGCAAAATAAAGTCTACTTGTATTCTTAAAGTTAGTATTCGATCGTAAGCGGCTGTCGCATAAAGCCAATATTGATAATAGGTAAAAGAATTTCATCGGCGTCTAGTATAATGTCCGAGAATGAAATTGTTGATGATTAAAGCTATTAACTCAAGTCTCTAGAGTCATTCCTTTTAAATAGCCTGGAATTAATATATGTTAATTGCCAGGCATTGAACCATGATATGTTTAAAATGATACACTCAACTGCAGGCCAGAATTTTGTGATCAAGGCAAACCTGGATTGTACTCACAGGTGTAACTAGAATTAATACTATTTCGCATTCTTACAGTTACAATCCAGTTGTCCAGTCGTATTAGCCTCGTTTCCAGAGCGTTCGTTTTCTGGTGCAGACTACGGGGTTCACTATGGCTTCCGTCATTTGACATATTTAAAGGAGTACCAATCACACTGTGAAAGAGAATATAAACCTAACCAAAGGATAGGAGTAGCTCCTATTCTTCCATGAATATTACAGCAGCTAGACCGAAGGACTTTTGCGTTACCTCTGACTGCTGTCAGCTATTTTGATGTTGTTCTTTTGTTATCTTGGGGATACTGTGACATTTTTTGGTTGATGGTTTACCTTCAGTTGCATTCTTTATAGATCGTCGTGATCCCAAATTTTGTTACTTGTAGGAAAGTTTAGTGCAACATGTGAGACGCAGGGAGATGCCCAATATGGGAATGCTTTTTCTTAATTTGAAAGTGAGAAGAACACATTTACTTTCAGATTCATTAAACGAGGTACGTAACTTTACTTAACGTTACCTGTATACCCTTATTCACCTCTGCTTCATAATCACCTATCATGGCTGGTACATCAATATAAACTATGAACGTTACGTCATATCATCTGACCACTTGTATACTCGTACCTATAAAACTTTCTATTTCTTCTTAGGTCTCTGTACATAGATACATTTGAAGCAAAGTTCCTACTTTCTGAGCCCTTGGTGTCACCTATATTCATCATTGCTTGAGCTCTGAAGGTCTCTATACACCATTGTTTCGTACCAGGACAACATTGTTGTCCATTTACAAGTACCTATTTGAATATGATTGAACCTTTGTGAACTGAACTAAATTATTTTTTACGAATAAGTCTGTTATTTTCCGACCGATAACCTGCAAGATATGATGTGGATAGCTAAGTGATAGAGACTGCTTGGCAGTAGGTTCAGTAGCCTTTAATCTGAATGCAACAATCCAAATGCTACTGTAAGCATGGCAATAATTTGTGACAAGACTCCTTAACTCTATGTAGCTACCGATCTGGGAATATCGGCGGAAACGACATTAATGACAGACTTGCATTGCTGATATTGTTGATGTGTTTTCCTTGTGTCCCTTTAAAATATGTTGTAATCTAATGTATTGCTAGAAAAGGATGTGTCTTTTCCAATTACTCAAGTTTAAGACTTCAGTATAACAGTAACAAGATGTTAATAACGAATGGCTAGAGAAATGATTATACGGATTGTAAGTATGGAGAGTGTTGGACTGGTTGAACTACACTGGTGAAACTATACCTTGTAACTGACCATCACCCTTGAAAAAAGTCTCGCCCTTGAACAGGAAATTACTTTTTAGCTAATTTAAAGAAGCTTGCATCATGGGATTACAATAGGGCTGTTGTGAACATGTGCGCATTTTTTTTCTGATCATTCTAGATTGCCATGAAAAAACGAGATTTAAAGAAGAAACTACGAGTTACATTCTATGGGGAACCAGGATTGGATATGGGTGGACTCACCAAAGAGTGGTTTCTACTTCTCATACGTAAAATTTTTAGAGAGGAATATGGTATGTTATGTGAATGAAGGTTTAACAGCGATTACGATAAATAATGTTTAGGTGTATTTTCAAAACAGAAACAATAAGGGAAGTACTGACAATTAAGGTCGTAGTCTAATGCATTGGAGTTTCAAGCAAGATTTGAATAAATAAAAACCTTGTTTGTAAATGAGGGTCTACATCAGTAATTTCAGTTATTTCAAGATAAGACGATAAATAATATTTAACCAAAACTGAATTTAAATCAAATGAATATCCAAAGTTTTATATTGAACTTATTACCTCTGCCAATGATATTATATGTTCATTGGGTTTGTTTGCTTGCTTATTGGTTGGATAGTTTGGTAATGATACCTTCATAAAACTAAGGCTAGAAAGTAAGGATACCTTCATGAAACTTAGAAAAGAAGTCTTCGTAGGTATAACTCAAGTATAATGGGGCCTATTGCGACAGGCCATTGGTAATGATATCTTCATGAAACTACAACTAGCAGGAAATCATAGTGTCAACAGTGGAAAGTCCCTGTTAATGTGACGCCTTCTACTCAGAGGCTTGCTTTCACGAAGTGTTTCTAGTTTTTCTATTAATTTACATCAAGAGAAGAAACGTGATTGTTACACTTTCAGCTACATTTGTATGCTACACATGTTGCTTATACCTCCGTAGGTGAAAGAAACCACATCATGTAAACATACAGTGACAAACATTTGTAGATTCCGTCATAGTTTGGTTCATAGTTCCAGGTAGCAGATTAGCTGGATCGTGTGTTAAAAGTAGGCACAAAATAGAGATAAAGATTACCTAAACTTGGAAATGGAATCTTTTGACTATTGCCGCAAATGGAAAACTTTGAACTTTTCTATCAAGCTGTTACTCCAGGTATACTTCACATTAACACTGTAATTTGTGTTTCATAGGGATGTTCTCTTACAATCAGAAAACAAGGAATTGGTGGTTTAATGGCCTAAATTTTAATAACGAACAAGAATTCAATCTGGTCGGAGTTGTATCTTTTTTCTGCACTATAGTTGTTTGCAATTAGTTGCAAACTTCTAGGGAGCGTTTTAATAATTTTCAATAAATGGCATTTTTATAGACTACACTCGGTGTTGGGTTTATTGCTCTATATTTTAGTAACAAATGGCGTTAGTCTAAAACAATCAGTATCATCAAGTGATTCCTACCAATATGTTTTACATTATATTTGCCTTACTTTATGTTCATTTTAAATCACGTCATGTCTATACAAGTAATCTCAAACCGTAATACAAAGTTTACCTTTGTTAATCTGATATTTGTACTCGTCTTTGTGTTACCTTTGTCTTCTGTCTGTTTTCATGTTCTATATTTCTAAATTTCAAGACGTTATTTACTTCAAACTTCGTTGTACAAACGAGGCACGGTGCTGTCACTTTCACTAAAAAATACATCATTACTCAGTTAAGTCCATTTTTGTACTACACTAGTTCTTTACTATAGGATATGCCAAAACGGAAAGAACAGATATCAGTGAATCGCCTTGAAAATATGCGACATTGCGCTAAAATCATACTTAAAAGCTTTTTTCGTCTGACACTCCTTAGATCATGAAACGTCAGAGAAGAAAGTATATGTATATGGCAACCTATTTATACGAAACATGTAGCAAAACTAGCCAGTCATAATCAAGAAAGGAAACAAAGAAAAGGAAAATAAAGAGACAAAACATTATTGAAGGAGTCCAAGTGAAATAAACGAACTCTTTCTGCCTACAGAGTACTGGTTTTGTTGTTTTAATGTCAATACACTTAGATGAAAGGGCAATCTAGCTGTGCCAATTATGCGAAAATTCTCGTCCTTATACATTTTGGCGCATTCTGAATTTTCTAGTAAATGCTGGTCTATGGCAGAATCGCATGTTTTGGCAGTCATTTTCGCTTTGCAAGCTCGAGATGGCCGTTCTCTAGGAGGAATTGACATTTGGCGTACAATGGTTGGAACATGTTGTAAGCAAAAATGATTGCCAAAATATGCGATTGCATTGCGATGACTTTTCAAGGCGATTTTCAAGTTTTGTACCACAAAAATATTGTTTAAGATATCAGTGATAAAATAACTTCATTTTATTTCTGTTTGCATTACAGGCAGATTTATCCATCCTTTAGAAAGCAAAATTCTCTGAAGCATGACATTAGTCGATGTGTTTGTCTTGATATTATTCTTGTTCTTAGTAGTGCTTTTCAAGTTGTATTCCTTAACCTTACTTAAGCTAATGGGTCTGGCAGTATACAACAGTATTGTACTTGATATCAAGTTCCCCTCTTGTTGTTATAAGAAGCTTCTCAGTCCGGCAGTCGTTCCATACAGTAATCCTCATGCTTATGTTGGTATTTGTGAGCTTGGTCTTGACGATCTTTCCGAAGTCAATCCGGTAGTTTTACACTCCCGAATACTTAGTTACTTTTTAAATATTCAAAACCAGAGTGGCTTTAGGTCATATCATATACTCTAGCACAGCAAGAGCTATTGCGATAAACACTAAAAGATCTTGACCTGGGAAGAGATGTACCATCTGTAACAGCTTTGAAATACGCACATTTAATTTAGTTATAGTTCTCCCACTGTATCTGAAAAAGAGGCTAGAAACAACTTTATTTAGCTTCGGTTTTATTTTGTTCGCCCACGTCTTACAGAAAATAAACTCTTGAGCAAAAAAAGCAAGAAATTTCTCAAGTCCGCTTCGAATTTGTTTAAGTTACTCTTTTCCGAAGGCAAATTTTCAGGATGCGGCAAACAATAGCGAAAAGAAATAGCACTCACTAGATATAAAGAGCTTTTCATCATAACCTCCACCAAGGAGTTTGTTGGGTTTTTTTATGGTTGAATAGTTTTTAAAATATGTCTAAAAGTTATGAATGTATCCTTTTGAAATTGTTATTGTATGTTGTTAGCCTTGCTGGCTTCAGCTGTGTTTTTTATGACAATAATCCGTATTAAATCGTTGATTCTGCATATTTATAAGCTTAAGAAATATTCACAACAACTACTGCTGAGGAGGAGAGTATTCAAGGGGATAACTCGGTTGCAATGAAACCTTTAGAACAGCCCTTTCTTGTAACGATATCTTGAAACCACGACTGCTAAGGAAATCATCCAGGGGGAAGACCCCTGTTAACACGACGCCTATTTCAATAAGTCATTTGAATCTTCTTTTTGACTTGATTATGCTTTCCGAGTGCTTCTATTTAAAACTAAATCATCTTACTACAGCTTTCTTGTAATAACTAAATTTGTTTCAAAGAAATTGTCACCTGGTAATGACTATCCTCTCAAGGTGTTTCCTTTACAGTCCCTTCTTCCCCAATAACATTTTTGCTCAATACCTATTTGAGACTTATCTGAATTATTTCAGAATCGCTTCCCGCCCTGATATTTTCCCTTTATTCGCAACTCTTATTTCTTGCATTAGCATGTTCGAATTTCACAACTTTATCCTCCTTCAATTCATGATTATCATTGCAAGGTCAACTTTTTATTTCAAGGACTTAGCTAGAGGACTACGAGAGCTCCTAGCGTACGATGGAGACGTTGAAGAGGATTTATGTCAGACATTTCAGGTATATTTAAATATTTTGTCACTATTCTTCAGTTAAAGTTTAAGGTTATGACAGCATCGTTAACTTTCCAATAGGGCTAGTTAAGGAACTAAAGGAATGAAAGCAAATTGCAAAAGAACTTTGTTTTTCCAGTTTAAATGATGAGTTTTAGTGCTTAAGGCTTCCGGAGACGTTTATTAATCATTATCCGGACGCTAGACACTGTGTTGGAGGAACAAGAACGAAAAAAGGTAATCCAAGCTACGGAAGGAAATACAAAATCTTGATAAATCTTATAGTTTTGTGACAGAAATCAATACAATTACAGGAAGAAAAGTTGCTTTATAATTAAACTGTCTCCGGGAGAAAATCTTGCCTGGCTTAGCATGAATGGTTTAGAGATACGATTATTTGCATTTATAATTTCTTGGATCTACGAAATTTTAGATTTCATACAGCAGTTTTGGACAGGTGAAATCTCACAATTTGAAGAGAAATGGAGATAAGATTCCTGTTACTAATCGAAACAGAGAAGGTACGTTGCATGTTCAATTGTAATATAGTCGCCTTATACGAGTTTTAATTAGACGACAGCTAAAAACCCCAAGGTATAGTCTAAATATGTCATTTTATGCTACAATGGAGAGTGACTCCAGGCATTTCTACAGATGCCACTGTTAATAGTAAAATATTGACCAGTTTCAGAGTCTTGGAATTAAGTGGCTTTTCATGACAGCAGTCTTTGCGAGCAATGCAGTCAGGAAACTTTGAAACAATAACCTTAAACAGCCAAAGGAGAAGAGAGGTTGCTTAAAATGTAAGACATTTTCTTCAGGCACTCGGCAGCACTCGGTTAGTGTGGCTTTCAAGGTCCGAAGCTAAATCTTGCTCGTCGACGTCGTAAATGCCCAATCTGACCTTTTTATCTTGAAACAAGATCAATATAAAACGATATAAATACGATATAAAAGGGAATTGTCAGACAGCAGCACCTCAAAAAGTATTAAGTGAAAATGTCATCTGCCTTTCTTAGATATGGTCATGAATTTACTTGATGCTTCTTTGACTTACACATTTGGCCGATTTGTGTGTGAAAGATAATCAGCTGCAATAACTGACAGATGAGACAAGTATGTAAACACACGAATATATGTGCACATTATATTTTCACAGTAACTTCTAAGGAATGAATTTTAAAACAAAAAGACAATTTGAGTCTTACTTTAGACAACGTTTTAAGCTTTGCGTGATATTTATGTCATTGTTTTTGCAGTAAGTCATTCAATAAACTAGTTGGTTGAATGTCTTTATCAAACTGTTTTTAAATTTCATTTCCGTTTGTTTATCATTTTCCACAGAGTATGTCAAACTCTATGTTGAATATCTTCTAAACAAATCAATTTATCGTCAATTTTATTCATTTTACCATGGATTCCACAGTGTATGCGCATCTAATGCATTAATAGTAAGTTTTATGTTTAAACACGTAACCTACAACAAATGGTTTTAGCCATTGTATTTCATAAATAGAATGATTAACAGTGACTTTTATGCAATAGGTTATAACTGTGAAGTGACAACAACTGTTAAGATTGTATATTTTCCATTAAAACTCATTGTTCAATTATTAATTTCTGATAATTTCCCTCTTCTGTAGTTCCGTTGGGCAATTTGAGCTACGTAGTATAAATCAACGTCAAAATTAAATTCCGTACACGTATTAAGCTCGGCTATAGTTTTCTTTGAAAAATAATGTAGTTGCCAATTGCACTTTCCCAAATGGCTTGTTTTTGCGAGTGTTGTTTTTGACATTTGCGAATTAAAATACTTTGAGATTGTCCAGGATATTACGAGATAATACTTTCTCTTGGAAGTTATTATATCCTTCGGTTGTCGTAAATTTTCCGAAATATACGTCGATACATAGGTGCTTAAAGATTTTTAAAAAGCAAGGAATCTTTGTACTACTGATAAGCATTTTATAACTTATCATCTCCATAGCGGCATACATCGGTGTATGGTTATTTTGTTTTGTTGTGATTTGTTTACAGTTCCCACGTATCTTTTACAGCTACTCAGACCAGAAGAAGTTGAAATGCTAGTTTGTGGCGATCCGAACTTTGACATGGAAGCTCTACAAAAAGTGACAACATATGATGGGTTCAGTAGGTCGGATACTACAATCAGGTACACACTTCTTTATCTGGTGATTATTATGAAGTATATGAACGTAAGCAGATAAAAAGCATACAAGAATCATGAGGTCAGGATATATTATGTCGAATGTAACCAAGGCTTTGCAGAGAAATAGCAGTCGTTGGATTGATTTGTAACTACTAAAAGTGGTGACTTTGCTAACCTTTATTATATTGTACAATGAACTGAAACCTTGTGCTACTCTTATCAGACCCGCGGACTCACGCTGGTTAGACCTGCTGATTGTGTTTTGTTTTGCGTTTATCATTCGAGTTTTAAAAGCCTTAGTACTAACTCTTGTCATAATTTTCTTAATTTAATTCCAAGGATTAAGGCAGCATGGCTCCCAAAATGAATGAGGCGCGACAGCCTTCTGATGACCCAAACTGGAATCGAGACCCTTTTCGCCAAAGCCCTTTGGAGGACGGCTCCTTCAAAATTTTAGACCATATCTTACCTATCCACCTTGTGCCACGTAGCACATAGGGCCTTCACACTCTGCCTCCACGCTGCTCTGTTGATTGTTGTGGCAGGTGATTCATTCCAGGATCTCTATCCACCCCTCTTTCTCAACAGTTCGTCTCCATGTGGTCATCGGTCTCCCTCGTTTTCTACCCCTCTCAGATGCCAAGGTTAAGGCTATTACACAGTTGTCGTCCTTGGTGGCCTTTCTGAGGATGTGATCAATGTACTTCCACCTCCTCCTTCGTACTTTACTACTTATGCTCTCCAACACAACCTCGTTGGTTGTGTGCTCTTCCATCGCAGTTTTAAAATTCACCTCCCGCATTTGCTTTGGAGGACGTCTAGCTTCTTTTCATTTTCTTTTGGTATGCTCCATGTTTCACAGTCGTACATTAGGACAATCAATATTATCGTTTTAAAAAGCTTCAGTTTTGTGTTGTAGCTGGTAATTTTGAATTCCAGATGTTCCAGAGGTGGACGACAGTGACTCATGCCGAAATTTAGTACAGCGGAGTGTTTTTCTTGTCCAATTTGTCACTGGCGTATTTTGAGGAAATGAATGCTTGAAAAAATTGGCGTATTGGTTCATATCTAGCCTTGACGTACATCTTTGGTGGATAGAAGTCACTGATTCCAGTATGGCTGATGACAAGTTGCAAGATAGCAGGTTAAATGAGATTGGTTAAAATTTATCACATAAAATATAAAGTGCTACCGAGACCTTGTAGATAGAAAATGCAAGGATGCATCGTTGACTTCTTTCAAAGTGTGCTATGCATACAAATTATATATTTTACTCCCATACACTAACCTCGTAGCACTATATGTCTCTTAATAAATATACGTCTTAAAATATTATTGTAGCTTTTCCTGTGAATTGGGATATATTTGGAAAATAATAATGCAGGATATTGTTAATCGAGTATTTGTTGGTGTACATAACCAAGTTTAATCAAGTAGAAACTGATACCAAACATTTTGGTACTAATGACAACTGACTAAGTTAGCACCAATAAATATTATGTAATTTGTATCTACTCTCTGTAAAGTTAAGTTGAACAAAAAGAACTGTTTCTTATGCTGGCAATAATATATTTATCAACTACTAAGGACTGGACGTAAAAGAACCTGCATATCGATAAAACGAATTAAGTTTAGGTCCGCGCTCCATTGTAAATTAAGAAGGTCGAGGGTACTCTTTTCTTTATAATTGGGGTACCTCATATTATGGATTCTTCTTACCTAAAGTAGATTTAGAAGCTGTTGACCCGTTTCCTGTGTATAAATTTCTGCATTTGTTACATGTTTAAGGTACTTTTGGGACGTGGTTTTAAACTTCAGTCTACAATTGAAAAAGAAACTTTTATCATTTGCCACGGGCAGTGATCGCATTCCAATTGGAGGTATGACAGAGATGCAATTTAAAGTCACAAGAATGGACGGAACCAATGTCACAGACATGTAAGTATCAAATAGAGACTGATAGTACTTTATTTCTTAAGTAATGCAAATGACGTCGAGCTATAAATATTAGAAGAAACATTGAGTGATTGACCTAAAACCGATTCACCATGTAACATCTATGACCAGTGCTATTACGAGATATTATTGTTAAGTCATAGATGTTAAATGATCAAATTAAAATTGTATTTTTATGTTCTATAGCCAATAAAATTCTAATGAAAGACAAATATATGTTGCTAGAAATGACAATTTCTTGCATTAATGACAGTCGATCGCCCGGGATCAAATATTCTCTTCCTTCAGAAATATTATTCAGGATGGATGCTGTAAAAGATGATACCAAAGATCGTGGAAGATCTTTGATGATACTGATATCCCTACAGTAGTTAGTTGAGAATTTCAAGGTAGGTTTAAGAATGAAGCATTTTTGAGAAATGGACTATATGTAGCCACAGCAAAGGACACATAAAAGAAAAGCACTGGGATGAATATGCCTGCCGTGCTAAGATTTAGAATTTAGCACTAGGATACTTCTTTTGATTAACTTCCTGGTCATGTGCATTATATTTTGCTTAACTAAAACATGCATTTTGCTCTCCTATGTTCTTATACAGGTTACCGACTGCGCATACCTGCTTCAATCAACTCTGTCTCCCACCTTATAAAAACAAGAAAGTCCTGAAACAAAAATTGACCATTGCTATATCTAATGCAGAAGGTTTTGGTATTGAATAACAATTTTTACCTGAACAAAGCAGGCGAATAAGTGAAGAATGTTACTACAATGGCAACGTCTTCTATGATTCTCCTATGATTGAGAACCAAAGTATACGAACTGGAACGTCAGTGTATTCAACTATTTCTTTAATGGTTAATTTGAATTTGTATTTGCTCCTCGCATTACATTCTTGGTGTTTAACTTTAGACATAGTTGGCTCCCTTTTTCGGTCATACTTTCGGTCTGAGACCACTGACATCATTGATAGCGTTTAAAGGTACTGAGATATGTACTGACCAGGGTCGCCTGCACGCGTTAAAGGTAGGTGGATGGAGGGGGAGGGGCAAGTTTCCACTGAGGGCACGTACTTACATATTTAAGTCTTGTAAAATTTCCTCGACAATATACCGAAGTGTCGCAATTTCAAAGTACATAAAATGTTTGACGTTAATCTTAAAAGTAAACCGAACGTTTAAATTAGACGGAAAAAATTTGTTATTGGGAGCAGAAATCACTTCACAGATCTCTTTAAAAATGTTTCCAGCAGTTTCTTTGGTCTTTAAAAATTTTTCCAACACTGACTTAGCAAAGTTTACGACGGAAAACAAAATTAAGCCACTACACATCGTGACATTTTTGGCTGACGCTGTTTTGTTACAAAGTTGTTACAGTAATATACAAAATTTGTTGCTTTAGTAAAATGACCGGCTATGGGAGATCCCTTGTTGCTTACTGTTTGTAAATGCTGGTGGAAAGGTTTATCATGTGTGCAATCACCCCAAAACACCTCCATTTACCCGATGCTCGTTATCAGGCTGACTTTCTTTGTATCCTGAAAATACTTAACTTGTTAACTTAATATCAAGAAAGTTTTTAAGAGCGAGAAGAGTTTTTGTTTCATGTTGTATGCCCTAAAATGCCTTCGCCATTTTATGCCCGGACCGCGGCAATGCAAAACGTGAGGCTAATCAGAAGCTCTGTTTGATTTTGGTCATCTAAGGTCTAAACTTCAAAGTTCAAGATAGTTATTTGTTCGAAAGAAATCGTTTCTCATGAGCTATTTTCGTATTTGTCTTACTGTAAGACATTACACTAAGTTTCAGTCTGTGGTCGCATAATCTGGGAAATTGTGTTGTCACTTCAAGCAGATGAGCGCAAAATCAACTTTCAAATATTATTGCTCTCTACCTGGGAAGTTTTTGGCCGTCGAAATCACATATTGTATGCCAAATTTAATAGAGAATCCAAAACTGTTCATTTTTATTAATATCGTCAACGGTTCAGAAGATATTAAACAAGTCATGCAGCATGGTACGAAAATTAGCTTAAACAGACTTGAAAGTCATGTTCACATGGTCGCTTCCCATTGTGAAACAGCCATTTAAAAAGCTGGGTGCAACAGCTGACTAAGTGATATTTCATTGCGGACTTCTATTTTATTGACCATGAACCCACAGCAGACTGCTTTGGGACATTTTTAAACAGTAAAAAACTAAGAGAAACTACCACAACGAGGTCGACCAAAGTATTAGTCATGTGAAAACATTTCCTGCCTCAGAAAGCACTGCTTGCCTCCCGAACCTCATTCGAAGAGGGCAAGGGAGCAGCTGGCCCTCCTGCTCTGGCTCCCAGCGTAGGCGCCCATGGTACTGATTCTGCCGCCTGACGGCCTATTTTCACTTTAATCGCAACTCGCATACGATTTTTGATTTGCTAAAAGCGAACGCGTTAGATGTGAATACAAACTCGGAACTTTTTGCACAAATTCGCATTGTTCGATTAGTCAATGAAATTTATTTGTATTTCATTGTGCGAAATCGAAACTAATTGGCTTGATAGTAAATTCTATTCGACGGAGGCTTTTGTCTATTCCTCTGTGTTTGTGTTTGTGTGTGTGCATTCTGATTGTTTCCTGGCTATCTTGGACTTTCATTCGGATGCAAACGTTTCCAAATTAGCAAACATTGCGGACAGGTCAAAATCGCATTGATTCGAATGCAATTTGCAAACGTTTGAATACAAATTTCAAACATGTGGTCGCATGCAAGTTGCAATTGAAGTGGGAATGGACTTTAAAATCGCATCGGCTGATCAGCGTTACATGTTATATGAAGCAAATCAAAAGCATTTAGGTTTTAAAAGTAAGAACTTTTTGCTTTTCAATTTACATAGGGAATAATTTCGAGTCAGTGTAGGCTAGAGGAATGTACTGTGGTAACGATTTTACTAACATAAATCTATGTATAAAGTCTTACTTGCGACTGGCCATTTACAATATCTCTTAAACAGCAATTAAGTAGTATATTTCAAGCAATGCAATATGTGCTTCCAATGGCATGGTAGTAAGATATATCTGTACAATAATAAACTTATGTGTCTGTCGGTTAAAAGGGTACTGAATATTTCATTGTCTCCCTTTCCTTACAACTTGATAGTAAATAAGAACTGAATTTTTATACTTTTGTTTTCAAATTTATTATTTTTTAAAGTGATACCAGAAATTGCTGCTTTTGGTAGTAGAGAGTATGAAGAGCCTATTATTGGTACATCGTTGTAATGAGATGCTTTCTGAGGTGGAGCATTCTTTTAATTAACTTATTGAGGACACAGCTCTGAATGTGAATAATTATTTAGTTCAGAAATTTGCAAAGTAACAATATCGTAACAGTATTTAGATAACAGAAGGGGAAAGCATTATAAACTGTAGCACTCCGAGAGCGCAAACGTCCACCATGCCAGTATTATCATTCAATTAACAGGAGTTTTCCTTATCTAATATCGTAACTGGATTATATCTCACTAGCACTTTGAAGATTTCATTACCTAAAATGTGATCCGGAATCCATGATTTCATTTGGATCATCCCAAAAGTTTGACGCTATGTCACTTGGATCAAGACTGATCGTCTGACGATTTTTCATGAGGATCCTTCAAGTAGGTTTCGCCTAATCCTTCTGACAGACAGACACAGAATCAAACAGACAAACAGACGGTGATCCAGATCACGATCAAAACATTAACCATCTTTAAGTTAGCCCATTTCTGACCTACCCTGAAAATCTCGTCAAAATCGGTCCATAACTTTAGAGTTGTCTTGCTAACAAATAAACCAATAAATCAACCAATAAACAAACTCCGATCAAAATATAACTTCTTTGGTGGAGGTAATAAAATTTCGTTAACATCGACATTGGAAATACTAAGAGACGGTATGTTCTTAAATTAGTCCTCAAGACTGATTTTAACGAATAAGTAAAGAATTTAGAAACAGCAGAAACAAATACATCGTGCACTTTTAATTCCTTGAATTTCCTGAAAATAACCGTCTAAATGTATAGCGGATTTAGACAATGTGTGAACTTAGTTTGTTTTAACTTTGTACGAGAATCGGGTGAGTTAATAACAAACTTCCTATAGCATATGTTGGGCTACGAGGACGTAGATTTAGACCAATGTAAACATGAACTTAATATAAACTCTTATGGAGTAGATTTTCCAAATTTTAGGAATATGTTATGGTGTTGATATCTCCTTGTCGATAATAAAAATTTTAATAACAAACAAAGTTGAGATTTGTATTTTCTGTTTCAGTATACATGGGCTATAAAATAGAATTTAAATAACACACATTAGTGAAAACGTGGGAAGGAAATAACCACCAATTACCAGAGGCCTTGTCATTTGTGTTTCGTCTTTCTTGAGTCACTAATTTTATAACTCTAGATTTTTTCTCTGGTCAATATCTGCTTAAGACCCACACTAACACCCACTCAAAAAGTCAGAAGAAATTAGCGTCTAGGTGAAATTAACAAATTTTACTTGATTTTAAATTTCTATATGTTGCGTTGCTAATCATTACCTAAATGCGAAGTGACGTAATATATTATTTTGAAGCAAGATTTCGTTTGCTTGGATTCGTAGAAACGCTTATTAATAGCAAACACCATAAAATTCAACTTAAATCTAACTTTTGCGACCCAGAATCAAATGCTTTGAGGCTCACAACACAAGTAAAAATCTGTTTATGGAGATGGCGTTCTGTCTAGAGCGACAAGATGAGACCTGTAAGAGATGCAGTGCCTGTCATTTGAGTTAACATGGACTTCTTTAAGCATCAGTAAATTTTTGTTGTTAAAAAGCACTTACTGGAGACTTTTACATCTTTTCGAATAAAGAGAACTTGTTGATACGAATCAGAGAAACTATTATGATTTAATTGATGATAGTAAGTCATGCAGTAAATCTTCAGTGGCCTTTTGATATTTATAACTTATCAAAAAAGCAGCGTTGCTCTTTAATTATGGATAAAGCAAAGATTTTTTTCAAGGAGCCGTACCAGTCGGGATTGACTCTAAAGTTACTCATGCTTAAAGAAATCTTTCACGACGAATTCAGTTTTAGTTTTTCATAATATTTGTTATGGCAGCATGTTGGGTCCCTTTAGATATCAAAAAAAGCGTTGTTGGTTGCTAAGGAGTTTTAGCCAGTTTTGCAAATTTTTGGTTCAAGGCGTAACAAACGCACACTTTGCCCATCTTCAAAAGGGTTTTGAAGGAATTAGGAAAAATTTTGCACAATGACAAGGAAAACGGATTATAATTTATAGTGTAAATAATCTGCCAATTGTCTTGATAACAAATGAATACTAATTTCAAAGGAAAGTGCAATGTACTTTACATTGGTTTGAGTGCAAAAATTCGTAGATGGATCGTCATCTTCTTCAAATGTTGCAATCTTTTTTCTACTTAATCATAAAGTGTTTGCTAAAGACATCCAACTGTTGGGAAGAAACAGAAAATTTGCAACTGGCGCTTAGGGCCGTTGTTAGTGGCAACCAAGCATATACTCCAAACTAAGATCATGTACGTCAGCTACGTACATTTCCATAACCTGTATAAATGATCAATTTCTAACCAATTAAGATTTTGTCTAATACGTTGCTTAAGCATTTCAATAAAAGTAGTCAAAAGCAGATCGCATGTAGTTTTCCATACCTTAACAAGAGGCTAGAAAACAAAATAGATGTCTATCGTAACGAAAGCTCGTCAACGGTGCCAAATAGTCGCTTAAAATAAAGGTTCAAAACAGCAGATAAATTGTCATAAATCGATGTGGTAATCGATTGAAATAAAGTATTCGCTAAGAACACGCAATTCCTGAGGTACATACGTACGGTTAGCATCAAAATGACTTCGAAATAACAAGATAGAACATGCACATGTCTTTTGGAGAACATATGATTACCGCGTATTAGATTATTACCTATCTGCTCTGGATGTATATGGGATTGTTAAAGATTTACTTCTGACATGAATGTGTCGTTTATTTAATACTCTAGTAGGAAAGTCTCTATTTACCATGAAACAATATAAATTAAAGCTTTCCGTAGTTAATTTGGTAATATCAGTCGAATCCCAAACAGTTAAGTTTGATATTACTTACAACTTTTATACTGTCTTAAGATCTTAAAAGATAACGCAAGTGAGAAACAAACAAATGAATACAAAAGGTAGACAAAATGTGATGTAAAAATAACAGGTTGACTTTAAGAGAATCGATATAGACAAAAATCAAGTAGCGATATACAAATAACTAACGTTAGGCTTCAACTATTTACATGACACAAGAGTTTCGTGTTTGAGTTATGTTTATGTTCTATGAAATCACACTGATAATTGCTTCTTCCTTGTCAACGTATTTCCTTCTGGGTTAAAGTGCACGTACTTTTCTTAATTTCTCCATTTATCAGATAATAAGGCCCTTACGCGTGGTAAATTTGGGGCCCACTATGCTGTAATGTATATTGCTTGTAATTTGATTTCTAGGCATGATTCACCTGAAAAGGTAAACTCTTGTCTAAACATGCTTCTCCTCAATGCTTCAGTGATCTTGCAAAAGGTGGGAAGCTAGACATATTAATGGCTGAAATGTTGTAGGCTAGGTAGTGTTATTTGAATTATGATTAGGTGCTATATCGCAATGGAATACTAGATTTAGCATTGTTACGTGTGCAACCGCTTATCCTTGCAAATATCTTCGATCTTATTCTTTTCATCTAAAAATTCGCCACTTCGATTGTTCTTCTCAATTTCCTCTTCAGCTTTTTCTATCGTGCTTTCATCTAGTAAAGGCTCACCTTCACTTGAGTCTTTACCACTAAATGACGATGCAGCCCATGGTTGTATTGTCCCAGACGCAAATATAGTGAATACGATTATGCCACAAAAACTGATGCCAGCCATGATAAAGAAGACGATTTGCCAACCTGCTCTCCCCTTGAGTTTGGAAAAAAAACTAATCAGGAGCTTTTTCAAAACTTAAGAAAAAATCAAGAATAATTCCATGTACAAAGACATCAAACGTAACCTTGTAGTTAACAGTGCGTAAAAATATTCTAGAGTACGCAATTTCTTTTAAGGTCTCATGTGTTGTACTTTTGACTACTTTCGTCGGCAAGGAAAAGCAAGACTCTATTTTTGCAAGGAAACATAGACCAGTGTACTTTCTAGAACTTGATATCGTCAGAGGTTGCTACTTGTTTCAAAAACTGGATAATTTATTTTGCATTTGAGTTTGTAAAGAATGGAAACAATCGTAATACCAGCGTATGGGGCGGAAGCATAGATGTTCCCAAGAACCACTGAAGGAAGCTGGTAGTGGCTTAGTAAGGCAAGATACAGTCAGTGCTAAACGTCACCAGAAAACACAACATTAGGATTGAAATCATAAAAGGTCAAAGGTATCACCTAGAGAGAGGACTATGACAGGAAAAAGAGCAGGACATGTAGAAATATACTATATTAAACTTTTACCTCATCTTTGGTGATTACTCCAACAAGTGAAGGACCAATAAAGCCAGGCATCGTCGAGACACAGTTGGACAGACCGATAATGATGCCAGCATATTTTGGGGCAATGTCTAAAGGATTCACCATGAATCCAGTAAAGGACAGCCCAAAAAATGCCACTGCAATGCACATGAATACCACTGTTACACCTGCTGCATTTCCAAACCCGGAAATTACTACAAAAACGGCAGACCCTAGCATTCCTGTTTACGAAGTAAACAAATAAGAATATCAATAAGTAAAGGAGATTTTAACTTAAATATTAAAAATGAAAACTATACATATTGGACAGGACTTTGTTTTCAATGCTATGCAAGTAGCAAAAAGGTCAAAGTCAAACGAAGGTTTGTTTGCCACCAATGTTTTGTGTAATACAATCATAGACCAGGGATCCTTACAGGTAATTTGTAAATTAGGAACCTTGCAGGATTTGATTCAAAATAACGTGCAATCTCCCTGAGGATGCATTTATATCAAAAGAGTTTGTCATTCCACTGATGCCTCCCATAGTATTAGCAAAATAGATATTTGTTTAGCATTCTGTCAGTAACTCATGATAGTTGCTCCTCCCCATAATCCTCAGATACATTACGCATTGCTTCTTTCTTAGCGTTAACATATTTGAGGTTGTACAGAAAAGGATAACAAGACTGTAAAAGTGAATCCTGGAGTCGAGAAGTGTAATAAAAGAAGCCGTTGCTGTAGCAAGGTCTACGACAATTTGGAAGTCTGACTGTATACCGCTGAACGTTGCATGGATTCACACCTCCAACAAAAGCTTGTACGTTCGGAGTATGTGCATGTTTGCAAGTAGCTAAAGGAATATAATAACTTTGTATTTAATCATGTGTCCGACAGACAGAGGCAAACAATTCTTAATCGGAAGAAGTTACAAATATCGAGTAATGATACATTTTCAGAAAGATAAAGTCTTCTAAATATAGAGGTTCCTTTCCAAAACCATTGACATATAAGGTGGTTTTCACCTTTTCTTACTTGAAGCCTTGAACCATACAGAACAACTTTGAATGGCAAAATATTGGCTAGATTCACTGTTAACAGTGTGAGCTAAACGTCTACAATCTTTCTCGTAAGTGTTAATCTGGGAAGAATAATGTACATATTTTGCTTGTTGTAGCTATAGTTTTGCTGCGATGAAATGAAACCAACATAGATTGAAAAATATGTCACTAGCTCACCTGAGTCATACAATAGTTTCCTAACGTCTACTGTCTTTAGTCTTTTTCTGAGAAGGTCAGAAAGAAATCCTCCAGCAAATGTCATTAGCGACATAAATAACCAAGGGAGGGCAGCTAAAACCCCTGTCTGTACACGAAAGGATAAAATTATAACAAACGTATCACTTAAAATTGATTAGACATTGTGCATTGAAATGTACAATAAATGACGCATTCCTAAACGTAAGTCCCTTATACTCACTAGGATCACATTCATCAATATGTTTTTAAAACAATTTGTCAATTTTTCAAGCCAGAAGACTTTATACTTAATGACAGATAGGGTATGTACTCATCCGATTTTTCGTTTCATGTTCGTGTGAACTTTATTGTGAAATACTCCACATTTAGTATTCCTTGTTATTGTTACAGAGACTACAATAACCCACTGCAGAAAGGCCCCAATCCATAAGACATTGACCTTACTCTTGTGTGGAATGTTTTGGTGGTTATTAGTGAAGGTTTTTGTTTAGCTATCAAGAAACTTTCATGAATACGTAAATTAAGAAATGAAAAGGAATGTTCTCTAATGGTTTGTCTTTATGGCTTATAGATTTTAGTATCCGGACTTTTGGTGTAGTAAAAATTCTCTCCCACAAATAAAGTCTGGCGATCAACATCATTATCGTCATGATCATCAACATCCTCACCACCATCGACATCTGTATCATCTTTGTCCAGGAAGGCCAGACTAAGTTTCATGGATGTCTTGGGAAAGTTAAATAGCTCGTCAGCGCATCTTTAACAGCCCTGCTTGTAAATCCGGCTAAAACGTTCAAGGGTCCTCTGAAGATAAATAGATGCCTTGTACTTTTGCGGAAGGCGATACAAGGGACTTGGGGCAAAGAATGAAAAAGCTTCTCGCAGGAGCTGACTCTTCTTAAGACTCCTTGGTTCCACTGGACACCTTGTGAATTACAACATAGAATGTCTCACGCTTCCAACAATCTGATGCCGTCCTGCTATGTATTGTTAGAAAGTGTTTTATATTCCTTAAGCGTATGTGTATGATATACTGCTTCTCTGAAGATGTCAAAAGTGTTTGACGAAACATTAGAAGATTAGCTTGATAAGATCAAGTCATGCCTCTTTCTCTAAGAATTATCAGCCTGGTTGTTATATTTATTAATAGACTGTGTTTACCACCTGGCATATCAGATGATATTAGATTTGTTTATTTCTATTTGCGACAAATTGTGATTAAGTGTTTACTGCAAACAATATTCAATGTATGTTGACTCAAACTGTACTGTCCACTGATTCTAGATGAAACATAAAGATGAAAGAAGCTAGTGTTTTTATACCCACTAGTTTCCTTGTTTACTTCCCAATTAATCTACACTTTCCCACTTCTGATAGCGTCGTCTTCGTAATTTGTCAGGCTCATTCGTCCTCTTAAGAACAGTAAGCTGATTGTCTATGTTCTATTAATCGTTTTTCAGAAAGACGTAAGATTTATAGCATGATAATCTTTTTGGCATAGGAGAACATAAATAACTGGGGAGGTAAAAATGCTAATCCGACGTTAGAAAATACTTTCATAAATACCACAAGTCTCTTTCTCGTAGATTTATCAGTTTGTTTGCTACATCAAAGCATAACTGGGAAGTGCTAGACGGTCTTTACTGACCATTTCAGAGCAAAAGCAACACGTAATAGAACTTGATACCTACCGTAGCTATGTTGAAACGATGCACATCTCGCAAAAATAACGGCATACATATTAACAGAGTGTAATAGCTACAATCAAAGCAAAAGTGAGCTAACATGATAGCCCAAACAGCTCTGCTACGTAGAATAAGACACCAAGGAACGGAAGAATCTTCCTACGAAGAAAATCAAAAGTCAACATTTCACTGAGAGTTAAATACTTGACTGGTCAAGACATTTCAAAGTAGTTCGAAGCTTTGTCACAGATATTTAAAGTCAGGGAAAAAGCAATATTATTTCTAATATAGTCTGCCATATTTAATCAAAATGTTGGCAGTTCTTGACGTACCACATTCTCTTTATCCATTCGTGGAACCGGAACAATATCTTTTATATTGTATGCGCTGCAGCTGACCTAAAATGTTGTTCCTATTTGACTGTAAGATTTAAAAGGCGGTAAGGGTTTCCAGAGCCGCCGAGAGGTTTAAGAGGCCCTGGGGATAAACTGAAAACGAGACTTCCAGCATGCAAATCAAGCAATTTGTGGCGTGGGTTTTCGTATGTTGTCGTATATGACGTAAACCCACCATGGAATAACAGGTTTCCAGACGAAACATATGCAGCTACGTTTTGACCCGACTTCAACTTTAATCATTGTATAATTATTGGAAATTTGAATATACGAAACAAGATAACTACGAGATTTCAAATAGATAAAAAATTACATACAAGTAGATACATGTCCGCTAACCTTATCATCCGAAGCGCCTGACAGGATACTTTTTTTCTCTTCTTCTGATATTGTAGGATGCATTTCAGGTGATTCATAAACTAGCAGCTGCCATAATATAAACCATATGATACCAGCTATGCCTAGACATTAAAAAGACAGGAAGTTATACACCTAGAAAGTCTTTAATGACATATTTGATTTGGTAAAAAAGGAAATCAATAAGAAATGTGCAACCTAAAGAAATGTATGTAACAAGCGATTTGGAAGGGAATGACTAGAAAGCTTACTCTATAATTAGTAGAACGACTGATGGTTAATGACAAGGCCTAGCGTTACACCTATTTTAAATTTAAAACACATACTTAGCAACAATTGGGAAAGGAAACTACCAAAAAACTTTGCTAAATTCCATGGAGCTTATTAACTCCGATCTTCTGAATGTGGGACAAAAAGAGACCGAGCCGTAAAAGGGAAAGGGCTAATCTAAAAAGGTCAATTTGAATGAGCTAGGAAGTGTGTTTATTTTATCTTTCTATTTCTGTTTATAATTTGTGCGTGCCTAGCGGGAATTTAAAAGGAGGAGAAAAGAATAGCACATTTATGGTATTGATCCAACTTGCTACCTTCACTCTTGGGTATACTTCTCTCTGTTAGTTCTTGTCCGACTATTGTTTCGTTTCTCTCTTACTGGCCAATTCCAGATCCTAGCTTACACTACATGTTAAGGCATCGTTACCTGTTACAGCATTTTATGTGACAAATATTAGACGGGAACTAGGTGACTTTATGAATTCAGACAACGTAAGAAGTCTTACTCATCTAATATCTATTAAAAAAGATACAATAGATGTAGTTTGGCACTTGTTTTTAAACTACAGTTATTACAGTGAAAAACATTAGCCATTATCCGGATTGTATAGTCAGGGGGCAACAGCCATACTCATTTCACACATCAGCTTGACATCAGCGGATCAAAGCTGATAGTAGACTCTTGTATCAATGGTGAAATACTCAAGATTATCATATCATATGAAGTATTTACCATCCTTTACAATTAATATCACGTTAGTAAGAACAATTATCTATTAACACAGCATAATTCAAAAGCTGCTTAATGAAGGATTGTCTCAGTATGGCCATTACACAAATAGAGGAAACTAGATATTTTCAACATACCATAACGTCTGTCAAGACAACCTAGCCATCACAATCTTTAGTATATTGGTCAATCTATTGGAGTGTATTGAAGTGTAACTGTGATAGCATGTACAAATTCAAATCCAATAGGAGGTAGCCTAGATCCGCCAAAATCACATATCAGCAGGTTAAAATGTCTTATCTTGGTATCACAACAGACTTAGTGATGGTTCATTATTTTGTTCTGTAAAATTTCGTACATGTGGAGATAGCTTTGTTGTAAGATCAAAAGGACATAAAATTACTCTTCTCGATTTGTACGTCTGCCAGGTGATTATTTGTTACACGGTGTTAATACAGTAAATCCTTTATGAATTAAAGAGCAAATCATTCGTTTGAATTTGTCTCTTTGTGTGTTCTTATAATTTATAAAGTCAAAATTTAAATGGAAGTTACCAAAAGTATAAAATACAGACGGCCAGCCTCCTGCAAATCCATACTCTGCCAGAAATCCTGAAATTGGCATAGCAACAAGCATGCCAGCTGATAAACCTATCAAAAAGTAATTGGCATTATAGTAAGAATGCATACTGACCATTAAATACACACAGTAAACAGCATGCATGTTTTTCAATCTTAGCAAGATGTAAAAATTTTGAAGGAATTATTAGCTGATTCTATGTATGCCGTATTTTCAGAGAAATTTATCAGGCAGAGGCATCATTAAAGAGGTATATGTAGTATTTTCGTACAATACATCACTAAAATAGAAACAAGCAAAAAAAGTGAAGCAGAAACAAAGGTGTAGTGTTTTGGTTGTTGTTAAGTATAGGTTTGTGCACATCCAAAGCACTACACCTCTATTTCTGTTCCACTTTTTTAAATTGTTACTATTTTTTGTGATGTATTGTTCTAAAAATAATGCATAGCTGATAACATATGCTAATCTTTTTTCAAAGATTATCAGCCCTTCTTTTAATATTATCAGCCTGGTTCTAATGTTTATTAGTAGAACCTGTCTCCTTCTTTGAATATTATCAGCCTGGTTCTAATGTTGCTTAGTAGAATACATTTTTCACCTGGCTTATCAATTGTTACTGTATTAAACAAGTTCATGTATATGCAGTAGATCTGGTGGCATGAAAAAACCAAGTTATATCTAACATTGCAATTTGAAGTATACATTTTGACGTTGCCAAAAGACGTGGGAGTAAAATGTGAGCAGCGCATTCAGAAAAGAATTGTTCTTTAACGCAGGTATCACTCTGAATAAACTTTCTTCGTTTGACATTGTGATGTCTGAATCAGCTCAGTTGAATAGGCACGTAACAACATACACTTATACTTCACTTAATCCTTTACACTACGTAAACTATCATTAGAAAGAATAGAATTATTGACTATGATCATATGACAAGGACGGTATGTGAAGTATGTGACTGGCATCTTGAATTATATGCCGTTGACCAGTATACACAGATACTTGCTAGGCCGTTTAGATATATTTAGCTACAGGCAACAGTGACACAGTTGGCCGTTCCTCGCACTCATGAAACAGAGGGTATTGACTGAAATCCCCTTGGAGTTCCAAGTTTCTCACTCCATCCTTAAACGTCTAAACGTTCCATTGTAAAGTGACGTTCATCATGTTTCGAGGTAAATAAGTAGAATACCTGACATCAAAGAGCAAGTCGTAGTGGAAAGTGGAAAGGGAAAAAGGAGTAGAATATAAAGGAAAGGAAAAGGGAAAAAGGAGTAGAATATCAAGGGAAAGGAAAAGGGGAAAAGGAGTAGAATATAAAGAGAAAGTAAAAGGGAAAAAGGAGCAGAATATAAGGAGAAAGTAAAAGGGAAAAAGGAGTGAAAAATGAAGGGAAAGGAAAAGGGGAAAAGGAGTAGAATATAAAGGTAAAGGAAAAGGGGAAAATGTGTAGAATATTAAGGGAAAGGAAAAGGGGAAAAGGAGTAGAATATTAAGGGGAATGGGATTTTTTATCCAGTACCATGGATTCTATGTTTTTGTACGCAACAATTGTACTTTCTGCTCACCATCTAATGGTCACACGGAGCTCGAAGAGAACAACCAACATGTCACAAGGCAAAGGGAATCTAGTGGTATGGCTTTAAGAAGTTTTTTTACTAGTTTAGCCGTGGGGAAGTCAGGAAGTCCTTGCGCATAAAGCAAAAATCTCTTACATATCTATCATTATAAGCAAGTATACCTGTTGCGTATGTTATGCTAAGATCAGCTTTTGCTATTTGTGACAACTGATAACTGGACGTTGCTAAGGTGACGGTTGATAATGAGGTATCAAGACTAAATAGATCATAGATGCCAAGACTAAATAAAAAAATAGGTACCGAGACCAAATGGAACACCTTTACAATTTGTCATCTCTCCCTGATAGGCCAATGAAGGGATTACGCATTAATCAAATCATTATTATCACATTAACTTAATTCTGTTGTTCCAAGGACGATGATTATTAGAACATCAGCATTAGTCCATTTCGAAGATCACAAGGAAACCAATCTTTGCTAATATTACTACTAACCTGCAACTGAGAAGGAAATCAAACTACTTCGCTCGTGTGGTGGTGACCATTTGCTCCACACCACATGATTTGTCGGAATCGTAACGCCCTAAGAAAAAAGTGAAAATAATTTTTATTAAGCATTAATAAAAGACCAAATACAAGGACAAAATATGAGAATCTAAAAATCAGCACAGCAAGGAAAAATTGGTAAGCACTGAAATTCAATGTCTAGAAGTACGAAGGTAAGACAAAGACGTACTGTAGAAGCATAAAATAAGAGAAGGACATCTTCATCAAATTGTTGAAAACATTTTCTTGAGTAGCTATCACCACTTTCAACGGGAATTTCTGATTTATAAATCATGCAAGGTAACCAATTTCGTTATCAAACGCAAGACAGCATTTTCAGTGATTAGAATTTAGAGTTGCAAATGGATTACTTATTTTGGAGCAGAAAAGTTAGCATTAACACAGGTCTGTCTTCTGCCAAACGGGCATAGTCACTTGCACCTCAAGAACTAAATGACTAATTTTATGAATTTTGATTACATTTCTTGAATAAGAACTAAAAAAATAATTTGCGTATGATATGACTTTTAGAAAGACAGTCAAGTTTTCTTCCTTCCTTGGAAATTTGCGACATTGCGCTAAAAACATACTTTTGTTAACATACGCTATTTTTGCCTGACATTCAAAGAGTTTGTTTTTCACCTGGACTCTTCCAATAATGTTTTGTTTCTTCATTGTCACTTTCTTTGTTTCCTTTCTTGTCTAGGATTGGCTACTTTTGCTACGTGTTTTGTATAAATAGGTTGCCATGTACATATACTTTCTTTTCTGACGTTTCATACTCTGAAGAGTGTCAGACGAAAAATGCTTTTAAGTATGTTTTCAGCGCAATGTCGCAAATCTTCAAGACAATTTTCACGTTTTGTACTACAAAAAGATTTTTCTTATTTCAATTTAACTCTAGATTACGAAAACAAACAAGGAACACTAGACAAATAGTATAAATATAAACATACCAAAGCTAGTCCTTGAAGCACTCTTGCTGCAATAAACAGTATCACATGCCGTCTTACAATCAGAGGTAACACTACTGAAACAAGTGACGAAGTCAATATGGCCATCCCCATGATTCTCTTAGCTCCAATTCTCAGAGCTAACCAACCGCCTGGAATTTGTAAGACTATATAGCCGTAAAAAAATGCACTCAAGACAATACCTGTTGAGATAAAAAATATATATCACTTTCTTCAGCCTTCAAAAAGAAAGATAAAGTGTAATCGCCGTTTTTTGTGTGAGATTTTTTAGGAATAATGATCTAATAAATTTCTAATAATTGACACGAAAGCAAGTAGAAAAAGGTGACAAACCAAAATAAAAGCCGTACTAAATTACAGAGAATTTTAAGTGCAAAATGTAGTTAATAGCATAGATGAAAATCTATACTGAATTCTGCTGCACATAAGGATTAGCGGTTGTTGTGAGATGCAAGAATTAAATTCAGGAAAGTATAACTTTGGCCCTTGTTAAAAAAATTGCAAGGACAAAGGATTACCGCAATTTAAGAAATATTTGAGAGTACTAACAGTGATCACAATGAAAACTGATAAAAAAATCTGACTAAACAATCGGAAGTAATAGTGAAGAGAAAAACAAAATTGTGCAAGCAATTTCCCGAGCCGAGAACAAAAAGTAGCCGTTACTGTATAGTAATTTGCGGTAATTTGGATGTTTTATTGCATACTGGTGAGAAATGGGTGCACTCCTGGTAGATCTTTTGGAGGTTGTTAAATGTGGAAATAGACAAATAAAACTCTTCTGAACAAAACCAATCGAAATACTTGGCTCGGATTTATCACTCGGAGAAGTGGTAGAGTAGTAATGATACACATTATCATATCAAAAAGTACATTCCTCTTATCTCAAGACGATTTTAGATTCTATATTT
Organism: Chironex yamaguchii; assembly: GCA_024741275.1. NCBI lineage: Eukaryota > Metazoa > Cnidaria > Cubozoa > Chirodropida > Chirodropidae > Chironex > Chironex yamaguchii. The sequence continues at coordinate 29,763 of JANTCA010090975.1, forward strand.
ACAATCATCCTATGATTTGGTGTTATTAAAAAAGGATCCAAAATCAGCAGACAAGAGAGATATGATAAATGCTCACCTTTCATTCTAGAGTTCCAATGGAATTCTGCCTCCTGTAGAAATTACAAGTTTAATGGATATTCGTTAGGTAGTGGTTTTTATCCTCTTAATACTTTCTCAATAGTAATCAGAAGAAAAGGCAATCGGAACAAATGAAAGGCTACGACGTGTCAGTTGTCGCATCAAATAATATAATGCCTCTAATATTTAGCTGGCCAACATATAGTCTTATGGCTAAATCATCAATAAGATGGCAATCCAAGCGTACTTTTCTAATTCAAGATGTTTGGAAATATTTCAATGAAACACTTGAAACTAAAAACGCCAGGGGAGACAACGATTACGTTAATATATATATATATATTTATATACATTTATATATATCTATACATTATAGATATTGAATCCAAAGGACTTTGATTGCAATACCTGCTCCAAGATGTGCATAATAAAGACTAGATGACTTTTTCAGATAACTGTTTAACATCTTGCTAAAATCAAAAACAAGTCTCAATTCAAAGTCACTCAAAACTTTACTTGTATTGTCAGCAAGTGTAATAACAATAGTCATATGGGTTTATCTAAAAACCACACCTACTTAGCATTAGTTAAGTGTCTTCTAGTTGCAAGTCTGTGAATCATTATTAACGTTGTCTTTCAGATAACGTATTTTCTAATTTTAAATGAGTAGAGATTTTGTTATAGAAAATCTTTACAAAGAATAAAACTCGCTATGTGAATATGGGTGGGAAAAATGAGGACTTTCAACCCGTTCAAGGCCTGTTTCAGTAAAGTAAATTTCTTGCTTTTCGTACAAAATGGGAATAGTTTGAATTCGTCTTATGAGAATAATTTATCAAGGACACTCATATCGACTATGGACACCAGTGACTTCAATTAGCATCCGGTCTAACTTTACTTTCAAACAGTTCAGTAGATTGATTAGAATACATACATTGGCTATACGCTATTGTTATGGTTTTGAATTATCTAGAGTCACTTCTGAAAGTTTGCCATAGTCATTAAGCTTATGAACTACTCACGGAATAACAAAATTTGACAGTCAGGAATATATACCTCCTTATTAAATGACAGGAATTCTATTTCCCAAATCAAAACATACTGCTCATGTATTGTAGTGGAACAACATTAATGGATCCACCGGCTAGCTTTGTATTGGTTAGACTTATTTACATGAATGCAATTTGACTTGTTAATTGAAAATTTCTAACAATTACTTCTGCAAAACATACGCTTAGGAAAAGAAGAAATACAGGAAAATGCTAATGTCTTATTAATTATAATAGAAAGAATTAAAGCGGTTAAGATGGCTTTGCGACTTGTATAGCACAATTCGCTACTCGGCACTATGAATGAGAAAATACGAGAAGGCAACATTATTTGCTTTGTAAAGAAAATATTTGCTTCTTCTTATAATGTTGACCGTATTTATGCATAGTGTTGCAAAATTCGTACAAGGGTGACAGAAATCAAAATCATTTACTTTGTGTTTTGAGACATTATACCATCAGTTGATTAAGCAATATCAATAATCTACCTCTCTCTGGTAGTATTAAGCACTATATAATAGTACCAATAACAAACTTTATAATTGTCAAATATGGGTTAAATACATCTTAACAGCTAACCATACCTTTTTTATAGTATGTCCATCTACCTTTATCTTCTTGCCACTTACCATTGCAACAATGGCGACACTTAGACAAGATCGTTCGCAGTTCATGATTAAAAAGCCCATAAATATCAAGCAACATAAAATATATCTTTTCGGAATAGCAAGACAAGATCTCTTTTTATTTGATAACTTCGTTGAACTCTCCTTGGAGGGCAAATTGTCCATGACTTTGACTCGCCATTCGTTTGCTGTTCTTTCTGCTCTGAAGTTAGTTCAAGAAGAATCCATCTAGACCATCACGTCAGGCACCCGTTCTGATTGCAGTTTTACTGGTTTATAGCAAGAACGGAGAACTGGGCTGAGCAAGGTTTGGGTCAAAAGATTACAAGCCAATAGCTGTGGTTGTGCTCAACGAACAGGTACTAACTTGCTGTTTGTGTCCTCGTTGTACTGAATATTTGAAAGAAGCTCATCAAACCTTATACTTTGAATCCAATTTTGAAAAGATTCTATTTAAAAACATTTCTGTCAAATGCACAGGACTCAACACTTTGCGTTTTCTGGATCAATTTTTGGGATTGTTCTTTTTGTATGTACAAGTATAATTAGGAATGCTCTATGTAGAGGAGAATCTCTTCAAGAAAAGATCTAGATATTCCTTGAATTATTAGTTAAAATTGCGAAGTTTCCCGGCAAGCATAGGGAAGCCTCGTCTTAGAGAATGTCCTAGTTTGAGAAGCAGATTTTTAAAGAAGACAGAAGTTTCAACGCAAATATTTCAAAATATCAAAGGTGTATCTTGTTAACCAAGTTGTGCAGGTTTCTATCGAGCGTATTTCAGAAGGCGTCCTCCAGCCGATATGCTTTCAGATTAAAAGAGAAATAGCTACAAGAAGATGTCTTCCGTGTAAATCATAACAACAAGGAAATGTTCAACTGAAATTGTTGATTATTTTGAGTTGCTTCTTGACTTTGCAAGATGCTCCGAATTTGGTCAACCAATGGCGAAAAATATTTTTCCTTTGGTTTGAAGGCGCTAAACTTATATCATGTTGGATATTCTAAGTGGTCCAAAGAAACTCAGTTTGACACTACAAAACAAAGTGAATTCTATGCTATAATGTTTACAAGCGACAGAGACACAATTACTCGTGTTTGTATGTCACTACAAGGACACGCGAGTCTACAAGAACCTAGTTGCTGGTTTATCGGATAACTTACATCGAATTTTCTAGATTGTATATTTTGGATATTAAATTTTTCTTAAGAATAATTATCAAGCATCTTAAATTGTACATGGGAAAATGCCATGGATGATTTAGTCGTGTCCTTTCCGCTGCAATGTGATTATTTTGGAAAATAGCTCTTGAGTAAGATGTGTTTGTCTATTGGCTTATCAGATAACGAGTCTCTTTGAGGTAAGGGTGCTTTCCAAAATCAATAGAAGTTACCGTTCTTCCATTTTTAATTTGCAACATTTGCAAGTGATAAAGGTACAAGAATTGCACTTGTATTATATGATATATAAGTAATCTATATATTCCTAAGCTCTTTTACTCTTACTTCGTCTTTTCTGATGCAAAAAAGAGCTAACTTTCTAGTTAATTCACCTTGCTTCAAGTTCCCCGACATATCTTTAAATATGGAAAGTAGTCCCGGGCCAAAGACTTGTTTAAAGCAGGATAATTTTGTTTCAAGTTTCTATCGTCTGTTTTTGTCATCAGTGTCATTGACATATCGTCCATTAGCTCCGCGAGAACTTCGAAATGGGCAAGCATTTTATCTATTATATTTTTGCTGTTCTCCCTCTTGTGGTCCACCTAGTCACATTTTAGCTTTGTAACCTTTGCGTTTTTAAGCTTTTATTAGTATCTTGATCAGATTGCAACTCTGTAAAAAGCATCGTTATTTTACAGAAGACCTCTGCAAGCGCATAATGACCTTCTCATATCGGGTTTCCATCCCAAAGAGTGGGCATTTGGCAATAACGTCTTTTATAAATAGACGCTGATGTCTGTAACTTCATCAGCGAGTACCCCAGAATTCCCATTCTCTCCTATCCTATCAAAACCTTTCATTCTTGCATTCAAGACCAGCATTTGCTCTTACTCTGTAAGAAGGGCGTGTCAAAAGTATGATTAAGACCTCCAAAAACTAAGGTTATCATCTGTCGGTGTTTTGCCCAAATTTAACTGGAAAATATTTCAATTGTTTTGTCCTTGCCTAAAATAGCAATTCATTCCCTCAACATAGTCTTCAAGCTGCAAAAGTGTGACATCATCCTGTTGAAACTTTATTCTTGCTGTTACGAGTAGTGCTTGTCAAGCTGTACTGTAAAATCAAGGATTCCTCGTCTCATGCTCTCCTATTCAGCTTTCCGTTGTGTTTTTGGGCAAGCGTGCTCTCGAAATTTTTCCAGTACTATCTTCTAATTATTAAAACCTCCCAATGCACCGCTATAAACAAAAGGTGACCTCTTCCTGTTTAAATGCTGTGCAAAAAAGGCAAAAAAAGCCAAAAAAGCCAGCCCTTTTCCCATGATGGCAAGAACATTGGTCAAAGTGTGATAACCAGGTAAGAGGAAATAATTGACGATTAGATTTCCTCTCATTCTGTCTTTGGCTTTAAAATTGGCTCTTCTTTAACCTATTGTTCTTCAACAAATTCCTCATCAGCAGTTTCCTGACGAAACTTAAAAACAAGACTAGCCTTACCAACCACATCCTCTCAAATACACATGTCCTCTTCCTTCATCCAATCCTTCATCCAATTCTTTTGTCATATTATAGATGAACTCTCCACTGTTTATCAGTCCTGCTTCTTGAAGTGCCTTTGTAATCTCTTAATTTAGCAACAGCTAACCATGGAATAAAATCGTTATGGACTTTTATTTCGATGAATATGAATCCATAGCAGGATGTTTTGCAAATAAATTTCCTGAAACCTTCTGAAACAGTAAAAGCCTAATAGAAACCAAAGTTAAACAATCTTTTTGTGGTACAAAACTTGAAAATCGCCTTGAAAATTTGCGACATTGCGCTAAAAACACACTTAAAAGCTTTTTTCG
>JANTCA010090976.1:1592-13496 GCA_024741275.1 Chironex yamaguchii
TACATGGCCAACCGAGTCCAACCGATTAAAAAGGGATCCTGGAGATAAGTGAGGTATACATGGCCAACCGAGTCCAAACGATGGCGCTGACTATAGTTCCGATCGCTTATCTATGAGAATGACTTTTCGACTTATAAAACAATGTATGTGCTTCGAAACGTATCTCAACACATGTGTATTTCTTTGCACTGTAGCAAATACACTGGACTCTCTATAGCTCGAACCTCTGTAACTCGAATCTCTTCCTAACTCGAACGATTTCGCTGGCGTAAATTTCCTAATAAACTCTCATAAAAAGCTCTGTATTACTCGAAGCTCCATAACTCGAATCTGTCCTTAGTTCGAACAGGCCTTTTACGTCCTTTCGGCATTTCTTCTCTATAACTCGAACCTCGCAACATTTATGTAGAACTTTAAATGATTTTAATGTCATAACTGCTTCTATTTTGCTTTGTTTTGACTCTATAGCAGTAAATAGAGCCTTAACCAATCCGAATGTTTGATATTTACATGTGTGAGGGGCGTTAAATGATTTGAATGTCATTCGAACAAAACCTAAACACGATCCTTTTGAAGTTTTACAATCATGGCGTCTGTTGCTGGGACAAAACGGCAAATGGAGAACAAGTCCTGCAAAATCAAAGATTAAAATATTTTGTTTTCGAGTTCTTTCTTAATCTACAAGGTATAGATTTATCCTGTACAAATGAAGATTAGTCAAAATAACGTGCCATATTTGTGGCTTTTTATTGTGCTTCATAATGAAGTTATGTGATAATAGTTTACACGGTTTCATCCAGAGTGTGGATTGAAATCGAAGACGGTTTGTAGTTCGGAAGTTGTGGATCAGATATGAAATCTGAAGTTCTTAGACATGGCCCTTAACTTGTCTTTACACAACATGTGCTCTTTACTCAAAGTTGATACCCACGTCTAAATGGCACTGCAACACTGTACGTGACATACATGACATCGTGAATATTAATGAATATTTATTGGCTTTTATGCCAACAAAACCACTTACTACTCAAAAGGTGACTACGTAATCTACACACATACGTACATCCTTCGGTAGTTTATGCCTCTTGCGTGCCAGTTTATATAATAGCATCACCTGTTTCCTCTTATTTTATTGCAAAGGCTAATATTGGTACAAAACAATGCTCTCACTTGATGCAAATGCCATCCGCAATATCGTTAGATAAAGGCAACATGAAGATTGGACCGAAATCAAAATCGACTTGTTCTTGATGAAAGGTGGCCATTCCAATCTATTTTATGCCAGTTTTATAAACTGTTAAAATGTCCATTTGCAAATATAGCCATTGTGTGAGGCTTTAAGATATATTCCAAGAGGTTTTATTATTTTCATCTCAGAATTGTAAAAGATGATATTTGTAAATAAAGGACATAGTAAACAATAGTTGCCTTAAATGTATCACTAGCTTCGAAAACTCGAATCGAGAAATCAAACCGTTTGAACATATATTCTTATAGCTTAACGTTGTCTTAACATCATGCTTAAGCCGTTAGCTTGAGCTAGTTTTGTTGCAGCTAAAATAGAATTTAAAGCCACTGTGATAAGTGGATAAGACGACAATTTAGCAAGCCAGTGGTTGAGAGCTCTACTACGTGTCGCCACAAACAAAATACTGTTAATAAGAGGGAGTAACGGGCGTCCACTCTAATAATGAGTTGCCGTCCTTGTAACTTTCCTGTTCCTTGCATGGAATCAGCTACAGTCGGTAACGAGTATGCTACAAGTATAAAGAGTATTTGAATTACAATATCCCTCCTTATCGGGAGCAAAATCTAACACGCTGAACTGATCAGCATTAGGTTGATACCGTGGGAGTCCAAAGCAGGCTACAGGAGAGAGCAGACAGGAAAAATGGCATTTGTGAATCAGCTGAAGTGTGATCTTTAGCTAAACACTATGGACAACATTGAGACTTCAACGAGCAACAAAAAGTTGTCAGAGCCACTCTCCATTAACCTATGCCAAATGTTATGATGATATATAAAAATATAAAAATGATGATAATATCGGGAAAATTGAGTAGAGTAATTACTGTCCAGTTTAGATAGTCCACTCTGTCATGAGCTTCAAGTTTGAAAAGAATTTGTCTGTTTGCACCAAGAGTAAGAACCTTATACAATCCAGTCGATATACACGGAGAAGACCGCATTGTTCCTTAAAATTTACCAGGTGTTCAAATCAAAATTAAAAGTCTTTGATACCGTTACGTTCTAGGAAACACAAGCTTTATGAGCAGTGCTTTTCATCCCTTTAAGGTTAGATCGCATAGACTGATTGAAATAAAATATGTTTGTGCAATGACCCATATGTACCCATGTAGGAATGGGTATGTCAGCTATTCATAGACAACAACAGCTGACGGCGCTGATGTGCACACTGATGCACTGATGCAACTCACAACACATTTTCCCTTAAGTACTCATATTATGAGCCTAAGTGTGTACAATATGCTTTTTGTACTGCTGAAAGGGAAACCATGGCCAGAAAGCGACTCTCTGTTTCAAAGCGATGCTGTACTGCCCATTTCCCTAATGGATATGCCACTGGTAGTGGAAACTGGTTACCCAATTGGCTTGGGAAAGAGGTAGGATCTAAGCTAGCCTTTACCTAAAATACCTCACCCTGCATGTCGCTGAAACCGTAGACAGCTATAGTGACAAACATCGTTTAGTCCTTTACCAGATAACATGACATTTCATAATTTATGAATCAGTCAGGTTACTGACAAGTCTTTTGCTGTTCCTCTTCGTTATTTGATTCAAAAATATAGAATAGCTTCTAACATTATCATAACACAAAACCGATTTATCTCAGTCTAGTCAGGGTTTCAGTAGTTATAGAAACCGTAGGTTTAAGTAGTGTTTTTAGTCTAAGAAAGAGCGTTGACATCCTTTGCACAATAATAACAACTTGTTCTTTTTTATATTTTTAGTGTTCCAAGATGTACATGTTATGATCTTCATTGGCTTTGGATTTTTGATGACATTTCTTAAGAAGTACGGTTTCAGCTCTGTTGGCTATAACTTTCTCATCGCCTCGACAGTGGTTCAATGGGCTACACTCTTGAATGCCTGGCTAATTCAAGCAATTGACGAAGAGGATTCTCCTGAAAAAATCAAAATAAGTCTTAAGACGTAAGTAATCACATACCACTGCAATAAATGTTACGTTACGTCAAATATATACAAATTAGATTCTTTGACTCCCTATGCAAAAGCCTTCACTGTTCATCAGGTTTGGCCGTGGGTTGTAGCGTATGCAAAAGCTGTGGGGAGGGAGCGGCAATGACTTGGTTTTGGGGAATTTTTTGAGATCAAACGCTTCAACCAAATAACTAATCTTCTTGTGATCCGCTAAATATCTCATTAACCGTTATTATCAAAAGCAGGGGTATGTACCGCCCATTTCCCATTATCATCAAAATTAGGGGCATGTACCCCCCCATTTCCTTAATGGATATGCTACTGGTAGTGGAAGCTGGTTACCCTAAGGGCTCAGGAAAGAAGTAGGAGCTAAGCTAGCCTTTGTTTAAATTAACTCACCCTGAATGTCGCTTAAACCGTAAACAGCTATAGTGATCAGAACATGTAGATGAACCCAATCACTACTTTCATCTTAGTCTCCGTTTGCTTAATTTGAGTATATTAACTTGGTGCATGACGTCCAGCACCGTAATGGCAATACTTATGATACCCGTAAGACAAGATAGGATATACGTTGACTCCACCTAGGAAAGACCATAAAACGTTGAACAATAATGCCATATTTATAAAGCGTTGCATATATCTATGGTTAGAACAGTGGTAGAACTATCTTTCAAAATCCATAACGAAGCCAGCAACATGTTTGCCCCGGTCTATTTATGGAGCCTGTTTATGGAACCCAAATGTCTTCGCATTGATTGCTCTGGCGACTCTACTCCACATAAATTGCGCAGAGCTTTTGCATTGGAGTTCAGAAAATTTTATGCCCATGGAGGTGAAGGCAAACACTATAACCATCCTATTTCTTTGGCCTCTAAAATTAGCCACTAGGAATTTGTAACAAAGACAGAATACAACAACACATCATAAAAGCACGGAACAGCTTTTTTTCGACCGATCTGTTGCACGGGCACTGTTAGCTAGTCTCGTAATAACCTCTGCTTACAGGGTTTTGAAAGTGCAGATTTTGTGCATTGTTTTGCCATTCAATTCAGTGGCAGCAATTACCTACCAATCCACGTTTATACCTCCTATCAGACTCGTAGTAAGTTCTGTTGTCTTTCATTTGGGGGTTTTTGTGCTTGAATGGTAGCATGTCTTAAAAGTATAAAACCAAGTATTTAACGAGTTTTTCACGTATTTTCCTTTATTTCAACTGACCACGACATTTGCAGTCAATTTCCAATCAAATATAAAAAATAGTTTTCCAATTAAAAGCCACATATTTGCCACACGGTCAAAGATATATCTAAGCAATGGGGTAATCAACACGTTCGTATATGCATTACCTCCTATCAAACCCAACAGAACATGAATTTACTTCTCAGTTTACAAATATTTACAAATTATAGGATTTTTTTCAAGAGTTTAAAGTTGTGGTGGTCGTGATGAGGTAAAGGAGGTTGAAGGTTATGAGAATCTCCAAAAATGGCCGAGCAAACATTTCAGGACACGTCCCATCCATGGTTCTTGGCCAGTGATTGGCGACTGATCATGTCTTTGACAAAAATTTATTGAACAGTGACCACCTGGTAATTAGAAAGTAATCTACACCTCACAATAGACTTATGACATGACTGAAGATGCAAGGTGTACACAGACTGCATTAATTGTATCTGTTCGAGGAGATTTTGTACAAATCGTCAGGGACTGCGGAGATGAAGGGTAACGTCACATTCCTAACTTGTCTGTGGGCATCCCAAGAAAAATGTAATTTATAAGCTAAGAACCTGCTCTCGACAGTCAATGCATTCTTTCATATTGCAAACAACCCAAAATTTTATTTTAAACACCTTGACACTTCTAAAGGGCATACGATGTCCCTGTGAATTAAGTCAAAGAAAAGTTACAATCGTGGACGTCATGTTTGAATTCGCTTATCGCCCCCATCTCCGTTCACCCAACACCCCTACTGCTAGAAAAACCTACGTAAAAATCAAACGAAAGAATCGCAAATTGTATTTGGGGAAATCCGAGGCCGTTCACCTTTATGCCATCCGTAACCGAGTGAACTATAGCAAGCGACTTCAACCCATTCATTTGCGCCGTAACTATCTAGGACTATAGGTAAGTACAGGAAAAGTCCTCGCTGAAAGACGTGCAATTTTGCCTAATTTTAGACTTATATTTTTGATTCTTGCGCCAAATGCAAGCAATGCAATCTGGAACAATCCAATCGTTAATTTTCAACCTTTGGACAACCAAAGAATTGTTATTCTTGCATAAACATGATTGCAGCTGACACACCAACGATGGTTGATGGGTATATTTATGTCAAAGAAGCTTCTGATGCCGACTGAGTGAGCTTTATTGAGATGAAGCACAGTAGTGGTTCCAGTGTTGACCATCTGATTAAACGGTTTCTGAAAAGCCTACAAGTACTGAGTACACCTCCATTAGGGGGGGGGGGGGGTCATGACACGAAACGGTAGAGGAAGAGGGTTGTTCCTCTTGAAGTTCTTAAAACAAGATCCACGTAGAGACCTGTTGGTGGTGTTATTAAAGAATGAAGTCACAATTTCCTCGCAGCTTTGTTTGATCGTGCTGAGGCAAAAGCAGACAATATTTGGGAAGGAATCTTGAAGTAAAACAAAATCAAGTTAAAATAAATGTTTGATGCCGAAGTGACGTGGGTTAAATCATGGTACCCGTGTGAAATATCTACTTGTCGTCAAAGAACATGAGGTGGATTTCACACCCATTGGAGGACGAATAGCCCAGACTGTTAAAGAGAAACATTCTTGTTCTCTTGAAGTAAACATATGCAACAGCATGGCTTGTGGCTTATCGAGAAATATCACCATTTCCTTTGTGGTACTGTTTAACATCAGTAAAAACACATTAAGATAATTAAGGGGTGTGCACCATACATACTAATTGTAACTTAAAATGACCTGTGCTATTTTTTAAGGCGCGATAAAATCCCTGGCTGTTGAAATGATGAAATAACCTGTATAATGCCACTACAAGATCAGTATAGGTCAAATGAGAATGTGAGGAAATTAACTACTTTAAAAAGTCATAAATGTCAAGGTTGAAACCATTTGATGTTGGAGTACACGGCCTTGTCGCCTCAACTTAATAGCTATCAATATCAGCATCCTTATGAATGGAATATATAAAGGGCAATTATGATTGAACTTTTTTATTGATGGTAAACCCAAACTCAGTCATTCGAACTTAATGACTAACAAACGCAGCACTAATTTAACAATCTGATATACATTACTTGGGACCTTTATCATTGTTGGCGCCTTTATAGAATCTTTAAAACAAAAGTTTATTTCTGGTGTTCAAAATCGATTGCTCTGTGATAAACGATGTCTCTTTTAGATCTTAATTTTTGATTGATACCACAAATATCCCTGAGAAGAGAGATGTTAGGTTTTTTCTTTTATTCACAGTATCCTGGATCAATGCAAACTTACATCTTGATAGAAGAGGCTAAAGTAGTGATAAGCAACGTAAAAAGTCCGTTTCTTGCTTCAGTTTTTAAAGTTATGATAGTGCTACAGTCACTCCTGGAAAACTAAGTATATAAAGTTGCAATTGATCATATGCTTTAAAAGGCACTGCGGATTCTATCGTACATGTCGAAGTAATTGAAAACACAAATCAGTGCATATATGAGGGCAGCTAGCGGTTACCCGTGAACCAAGGTTACCCATGTGCCAAGGTTGCCCGTGAGCCAAGGTTACCCATGAGCCAAGGTAGCCCGTGAGCCAGGGTTACCCGTGAGCCAGGGTTACCCATGAGCCAAGGTTGCCCGTGAGCCAGGGTTACCTGTGAGCCAAGGTTACCCGTGAGCTAAGGTTACCCGTGAGCCAAGGCTGCTCGTGACCCAAGGTTACCCGTGAGCCATGCTTACCCGGTAGTTACTGTTTAAAGCTATACTCAATATCTCCCGGAATTTGTTCTACTGTATTGCCCGAATTCACCAGAATTCACTGAAAGTAACTGACTGGGCTATTCAGGCTCTTAGATGGGACATTATTGTTGGAAGAAGAAGAAGAAGAAGGAGAGGAAGAACAAGAGGAAGGAGAGAAAGAATAAGAGAAAGAAGATGAAGAAGGTCGATAGTAGTCAGAAGCAACACGAATGCTGTTCTGTCATCACCTGCTAGCATGTTCGTCGTATGGGTGCCAGTCCTATCCCTTGGTCAACTTTGTAACCTTTTTCTAATTAGCGCTGGTACTGAGTTATAGCATGAATTTGGTCAAAACTCATTAGAGCTTCTGGTAATTTAGTAAGGGCTGCCCATCCGCCACCAGGTAGTCAAAACTCTGTTTAGTTTAATATAACAGTCTGTGGTTCAACAACTGAGTGAAATTTTGCAATACAACAGGACATATTCCAGTACAATGTACTGAACAATTGCTCCTCATGTTTTTTATTATCCGATCCAGTACATCTTAAAGTAGCTAGCCAAAAGAGATTATATATCTACCAGATTACTTACCCACTAGCTACTCTTTGTGACATTTAAACTTGAATCTCTTCTTACCTGGATAAAAGTTAACCCAAAATCCTCCTTTTCGAAGTACAAAAGTTTGACAGTAGGTGATTTTATACAAGGGCGGTTAACAATCTTCTCAGCGTGCCCCAAAGACCACAGTCATATTTAGAACAAAGTCTCGCACTTAATCTGCCTAGACAAGGTAAAATCTTGATGTAGAAGGAAAATACGTATACGAAATTGCTCAGTTGTTGTCCAACTGCTTCTAAATGAACTACTTTTTGAAAACTACTCACTATCATCACAGCAGTATGCATATGGGTTCTTGTAAGCCTTGCTTTATGAATCTGTACGTTTACTGTGAAGTCTGAATGCCTAAAAGTAACCCAAGGGATATAAACAGTACGATTTTCTCTCTTTTATTATTACTGACCTACAATTATACCCCCTGCATAGCGTCTAAAAGTACAGTTTTTAATTATATGTGAATTTCACATTGTTGTCAAGACCTCTATTTCGTCTGTTGCATAGTATGCCTTTCTACTGTTGTAGGTCGGATGGAGCGCAGTTATTTTGCAGAATCAGTAACACTAATTAGAAATTTTAAGATTGATATCAATGTTGTGGCAACGTGACACCAATTAGTGACATGACAAAGACTTTCAAAATACGATCTCACCCTTTCACAAGAGTCGACGACCAAGTATTGCTACAATGAAAATAAGATCTGAAATTTGACACAGTCCGCGGATAAGCCACATACACTTATAGTAATAAAAAATGAGACTGCTGAGACCGGACAACTGATTGTCAAAATTAGGTCTTGAAGGAAAGACCCCTATAGCAATAACTACGAGCTAGAGTGAAAATTAAGACCTTTGATAATTCTGTGTTAAAATGCTTACAAATGGGGATAATCAGTTTAATTTATAATCATCGAGCAAGGAAGATTGAGGCAAGCTTCAATTTGAAGCGAATGACTGAAAGCAACACATTTCCTATGTTTTTGTGTATTTTTAAGCTACGACTTCAGCTGGGTGTTTCACAATACAAGAGCTTGTGCAGCAAGGGAAAGCTGGTTTTTGTGTTTTGTGTGTGTGTTTGTTTGTGTGTGCGCGAGAGGATTGAGGGAGGACTAACGCGTCCCGCGGCTTACTCTTAGGAAAAGTCGAATGACCAAGCCCCTGAATCAAAGTTTCTTAAGTAGGGAGGGGCCCAGACGGCGTGTTACTTCCTTGGATACGCAGTGTATGCCAGTGAAAATTGCGATCTCTGTTTTGTTCGCGCAGTAGGACAATACCGAATTTTAAAAGTCATTTTACATGAAATGGAATGCAAAACATTGCCGGAAAGCTTAATTGCTTTGCGTTTTAGAGGTATATGACATTATTCGCAAAGAGGTAGGTCTGATTTGGAACATTCTAATTCTAGTAACCCAGCGTCAATGGAAGAGGTCAGGTCATTGGCTTTCGGAAGCAGCAACAGTGAAAGCTTATGTATATTGTTGCTTATGTTTAAGTATTTTCAAAATCTAATAATTTTAAACAATCACCTTATTAATGTTCTTTATCTTTCTGCCTCCTTGAGTATTGATTCATCATTATGAACGGTATGGTCTTTCTTGCTGAGTCGATAAATCATTTAATGTTTTACCCGAAATGGGTCTTGTCACGCGACAAAGTAGAACGAGTTTAATGTTTCTTTTGAAATTTGTAAGTGGAGAATTACTCTCATCCAGTGATCATTCGTGGGTTAATATGTATTCGCTTTTAAAAAAATGTTAAATCGTATATGCTGCTTCCATAGAAAATGGAGTCTCGTGGAAGTCTCGTGTAAATAAACTTACTGACATCTGAACATAAATGTAGCCATGTTTGTGTCTGTTGAAATCAATTCCGTAACGTTGTTTATCACCTCTGCTAGGAGGTTATGTTATTGCTAGAATTTGTTTGTCTGTTTGTTTGTTAGCAAGATAACTTAAAAACTTATTAATTGATTCTGACGAAAGTGTCTGACCTGGGATAAGGAACAAATGATTAAATTTGGGGGGTGATCCGGATCACCGTCTGCATCCAGGAATTTTGAAAGGATTCTTTAACATTGGGAGAAAGGGCAATTTTCACATTGGTTGGAATTACGATATATTTTGTGAAGGTTTGCGCTCTCCACGTTCTATTCTAGTTAAGACTACTATTATTTGTTGCCGGGTTTGGTTAGTTCGTTTGTCTGTTGGATTGCTTTCTCCTGTTGTTTTTTGTTTGCCTGAACGACTTAAATTTGACATAAAATAAAACCAAATGGGACCAAATAAAACCAGAAGCAACAGAAATACATGGCGGCATTTTCTTTTTAGAAAAGAAATTAGGTAACAATGTAATTGCTCGCACGATATACTAGCATCTTCTCATGCATCTTCTTAGAAAGGAGATTAGGTAACAATGTAATTGCTCGCACTATATACTAGCATCTTCTCATGCATCTTCCTAGAAAGGAGATTATGTAATAATTTAACTGTTCGTACTACGCCCAATCGTGCAGTCTTCCCTGGCCAAATACAATTTAATAAAATCTACGGTGAATTTGTAGCTATGTCACTAACTGAACCGAGATGGAAACCAAACAGGACTGATTGCAGCGCTTAGTATTAACGTGGACCATTTAACTTTTGATCATAACAAACTTTTATTTACTTATATAGTCAGTGACAACCTTGTCTTTTGCTCCTGTTTGATTATCTAGCTTTTCCATTATAGTTGTTTCCTGTTTATCATTTTTCTAACAGTCTTATTACATCCGATTTTACGGCTGGTGCTGTTCTCATCACCTTTGGCGCTGTTTTGGGTAAAACAAGCCGTCTTCAGCTGCTCATCATAGCGATCATAGAGCCAGTTTTCTTCGCTATAAATGAGTCTGTTTTGATCCACTACTTAAAAATCACCGATGTTGGTGGGTCAATGGTAATTCATACCTTTGGAGCCTACTTTGGAATTGCCCTGACAAGAGTTTTGTATTCAGAAGACATTGGTGAAGAAAACGAAAAAGAGGGATCAAATTATCATTCCGATCTGTTCTCCATGATTGGTAAGTATGCCAGAATTTTTCTCTTTGGCCTTTCATCTCTCAAAGAAGTAAACTACCAAGATGAAGAATGGAGTTAGATCCCTGAGAGCTAAATTCAGCTGTCATTTTTGAGATGACTAAAGTGCAACAAATGTCATGCCAAACAAGCCTTGTCATTGTACCTACATTCACTAGCTATGCGTGTGAAGGTAGGTTCCTGTGTTGAGCGAAAGTAGTCCGTTGAATAACCTATGGCTAATGTAAGCAATGTGGCTTCGGTCTTTCCTTCAGATATGATACCATACACTTTGAATTCAAAGTTGTTAACTCTCTTAACACTTACTGTAGGGTGTCGAGGGATTGCTTTAAACCGTGTCTCTAAAACTAGCGTCGTGCGCTTAAGCTACTTCATTTTACGTGCTATCAGACCTTTGATGAGACTTACACCTACACTGGGTCGGTCCACTTTGTAGACAAGCTACTATTCCTAACAGGGCCACCAAGGGAAGGCCTGGGTCTCTGAACAGGCCCGTCCAGGAAAATGTTCTAAGCCACGCCCTTTATCCTTGAGCCACGTCTTTTTGTAGAAACACTCCCTATACAAGTTCAAAATTTACCTTTTAGATGGAAACGTCCTGGTAAATCTCCCTAATTTAATCAAGCTTCGAATCAGAAAATAGTAAACTCTTTCAGCATAAAAAATCTATAAAAAATCCCGCACACACCGTATGGCTGCTATAAGAATCCACATTGTCTTGTATGTAAAGTGGAAGATCGCTTTGGAAATAACGATTGGAGAGACCTTTGTAGTCTAAATTGAAAACGTAGTCAAAGGTCCGAATAATTTTGTCACAAAGGAAGGAGACGCTCGGTAAGCTACACGACAAAGTGATCGTTTCCCGGCCGGAACATTGATCTCTACGTTCGTTACACTTCCTAACAATACTGAGGTTGTCATGAATGATTTGAATCGACCATCGTAACATTACACCGACAAAAGAAATTCAACCGAATACCAACATTATAAATTTAATTTTGAAAATCGCCTTGTAAATTTGCGACATTGTACTAAAATCATACTTAAAAGCTTTTTTCGTCTGACACTCCTCAGAGTATGAAATGTCAGAAAGGAAAGTATATGTATA
>JANTCA010090977.1:0-13495 GCA_024741275.1 Chironex yamaguchii
GATAGATAGATAGATAGATAGATAGATAGATAGATAGATAGATAGATAGATAGATAGATAGATAGATAGATATGGATATATGTTGTATATATAAGTAGATAGAGGGATGGATAGTTGGCATTTTTTTTCTAGAAGATACTGTCTGAAAAGACTCTTCAATGATCAGAATTTGTACTTTACCACAATGGCGTGTTTTTTTCACTACAAAGAACAGTCCTTTACTTTTATCTTGATCATTTTCTAATGTTATTAAGAATTGGTTTAAGAACAATAAAGTAATTTTGTCAAGAGATGCAAGCAATTTCTTCATCTCCTATATGATTACAAATGAATATATTCAAAGTAGTAAATTATAACAACATTGCTTGGATAAAGAAAGGAGTAAATACTTTAATTTTGGATGAAAATATTTTGGTAAAGTTTGTTAAGAAGGGAGAAGCCTTTGTACTCTTGGATTCGTTACATCATTATGATCACTTTTATGAAGACTGACATAACATTTTAATACGTAAGTGTAACTAACAGAACAGAGAAAAGATGTTTAAGTTGCTATTAAAGTCTTCATCAATCAGGACCTAGGAAATGTAAAAACCTTTATAAGGAACAGACGTGAGAATAAATTTAATATTTCCGATGTACTTTTAGCTCCGATAGAACTCGCTTGAATTACAGTAACATCTAACTTAAGCTACCTTTACATAAAATATTTCTGTACTTTGCCCTTGATCTGGCATACTAACATCGTTAAATCACCTTGATAGCCCTAACTGTAGGTACGAAGTATAATAAGTTAAGTAGCTTCCATTCTCTATACCCTATGCTTTGGTATGACATGATATATGATAGCGGCTTTCGAGACGAAGTTTGCATTTGATGACGCAGCAAGATAGAAAACCGTGGTAATCTATGGTCATTTTAATGTTTGATATCTATAAAGGAAGTATCTTTTGTAAATATAGTTAAGTCACCATCGCTATGTCCATCACTTACCTTTAAGTGAAAATGCAATGCTTTATAGTAGTCTTAAATATATTCCACATCTTGATTCGTACAAATAGCTCAGTACTATCACCTGTGCTATTTGGCGCATAAATAACTGAATAAGACGGCCCTGGTCACTCTCTTATAGATTTATTTTAATCGTGCCATCGTGAAGGGATAAGTATCATACAGTTTAAAGAGGTAGGGAATCACATTGAAATGGTGGTCTTCATACGGAGAAAACACCTCACAAAACGATGCAGATTATTAAAAGCGACTTATCAAGTCTGTCGTTGAGAGACCTTTATTAACGGGTATTAGTGAAAACATAAATTGTAGAAAAACGTAAAGATATTTTTCCAGCATTGGCAAAAAAATAAAACTTGATGTTTTAAAATATGCCATTTTTCATCTTCTTAACGCTTTCTACGTTGATAGATTTAAGTACCTCCCACAGGTTTTCATAAGCAAAGTAGATAAATTTGTACAACATGTGTTGATAAACCAACAATCTAAAAACGTCACAGAGCCAAACTATCATGTCCCTCCTCACCATATAATCTTTAATCATCTGATTAAATGAATCATGCCAATAATTTAAAGATTTAGTTTCTTTGAAAATCGTCTTGTTTCTATGGAAATAGGTATTCCAAGAAAATTCAATTTGTGGGCCAGATATATGCTATGAATGAAATAGGTTTGTTTCAAGGAGTCGTGTAAATACTTTTGCACATTCTCGGTTAAGAAAAATGTGTCTCATATCATTTAATATGTCCACTTATTAATAACTACGAGAGATTTACAAAATTACAATATACATACGTAAATGCTAAATCTCAATAAATATAATGTAAGAGGCTACCAACTTTATGACAATATGCTTTCATTTGTCTTGACAAATTTTGTTGATTACAAGAATGTAAGTATGAGCTACAGCATGCTGTAATAGAAGTCAAAAGTTAAAACATTTCCATTATTCAAAATCTGATTTTTTGCTTTCTCTCTCCTTCGCCTTCCCTCCCTCTCTCTCTCTCCCTCTCTCTTTCTCTCTCAGGAACACACATATACATATACACACATACACATATACACACATACACTTCAAGAGCGCTATTGGTTGCTTATGTTATGGTTGCAGAGGAAAGAGATAGTTGAAGCCATGTTTGCTTTACGTAATAATTAATTTATGACTTAATTTCGAAGCCTAAACTAAGCTGAAACTTTTTTAAATTTTTTGAATATATTCTCGGCATTTTTTTCTCCATAATGTATTATGGAATATGCTGAAATAATTTGCGTTTAAAAAAACTATATTGATAAATTTCTCCATGTTAAACATGGTGTCATTAAATGATATTTGTCAGTTTGGTGAAAGTCATTTTTAAACTATCTTGTCTAGAAATCCAAGCAAAGAAATCAATTTTCATTTTAACGCAAAATTTTTCTGATTAAGAAAAACAAAAAAATCGTGTGCTCTTGTATTCACAGTCTTGTTCTTCAGAAAGTCCGAAAAGTATTCAT
The DNA here is from genome assembly GCA_024741275.1 of Chironex yamaguchii. Taxonomy (NCBI): domain Eukaryota; kingdom Metazoa; phylum Cnidaria; class Cubozoa; order Chirodropida; family Chirodropidae; genus Chironex; species Chironex yamaguchii. The sequence goes on from JANTCA010090977.1 coordinate 2,503, forward strand.
CAGGACAATGTGCGAATCGGCATGATGCTGAGTGATGTTTTCTGTGAAACCTATTTCTTATAATTTAACATTTGAGGCACGACAATTCTTTCCGCAAATTTCTACATGAAATCTGTCTAGGGCACGCTTTATAGCTCTTTCGTTAATCCTCGCAGGCTTGAGCATTGTAAAACATAGTTAAAAAGGCGATTAAAGGTAAGGTTGTTGACAAATAATTAAATCTTTTTCACTGAAAGCTAACAGCGTGACGTTTGTCTCATTCGATAACTCAGCGAATTCATTTTTAATATTCTCCGTTCAAAAACCATTGGTGATATACACTTTGTGCCATAGCAGGAAGGCCTAAAGAAGAGATGATTGATTTTGTAAAGAAAACCACGTGAAATGTTTTAAGATTAAGCCTTAGCAACATGACCTTTTTCGCTTTTAAACGGTATGCTTCTCACAGTTGGAAATAAGACAATTCTCAAAATTTAGTAGTCCTGTACAATCCCGCCTTCAATATGCTTTCTGGCTTTAATTATTGTTTCTGCCGAATTTGACATTGATGTCCAAGTATTGTCTGATCAGGTGCGGAAAAATTTTACGTGAACAACAATACAGATTTTGTGTCCGCTGTCGTGACATCCATCTTTGAATTTTATGAAAAATCATATAACTTACATCATAAAATAAAATCATCTGCAATGAGAAGGAATCGCATCTGTCAGAATGAATCAATTTGCTCTTAACATCAATTCAGATTCATATATTTTAATCTTAAACTGAGCTGAGCCTTTGGAAATATACCTTTTAAGGACTTCATCCTTAACAACCATGCTTGGTTTTACTTGTGATATCCTAAGTTTACCCCCAATGTTTTCCTCTGGAGATTTAAAAATCAGAGAAACAATTTTATAATATTTAAATGGGGTAATGTATTTTCTAGTGCAGGATGAGGCATTACAGTAAAGGCAGGTATAGTTCACGACTTAATTAAAAAGTAAGAAAAAATGGTTATGCGCTTGAAAAATTTGCTTGTGACTACGTTCTTCTTAGTACAATAGTCCAAAAGTCACTCCTACAATAATCTACAATATATCTACAATATATCTACAATATATCTACAATATTATTGCTTGATTACTACTAATAAAAACATACTGCGAAAACCCAAATACTTTCAGATCTATTTAGAGATTCAAAATAAGAAAAGTAAAGACAACGGTAACGGTAAAGATGATAAGATAATTATAGTAACAAGATTGCGAAAAATAACAATAAAAGTAGGAAAACAAAACGACAGGAATGAGAGAGAAATTTGCAATTTTATTCCCAGTTATGGGAGTAGATTGTGATCAAATGTTTCCTTATACTCCTTGACAGGCAGGAGACTTCTAACTAATCTCCTATAGAAACAAAGCAATTGTATCTCTTCCTAATGTACATTGTACGGTAAACCTCAACAGACCACGTAAACATCAGCAATTAATTAAAATAAGTACCAGACTAAGACAATTTCTTTTCTTTTTGTAAACTGCTTCTCTTTTAAGTTAAAAAAGTTAAATTCCTTCTCACACCAATTTTGGTGTGTAGGGCGTCGTCCATCCCTGTTTCCTTAGCCTTTGGACCACGCAGCTGTGCAAGCACAGTAAATGGTACAGCAGGGGGCTGGCCCATTGGTAGCACTGCTTGTTTAACATCCATAAACTATCCCTTTAGTGCTGAGTGCTACGCTGGGAAGCATTACGCACCATTTCTTAAATCTTTGGTCGCAGATTTGAACCCACAACCTTCCGCACGTAAAGCGAGCTCTGCAACACTTTCTTTTAACCCAGAGTAATATTAAAGTTAACCTTACATACAATTTATTACCGTTGGAAACAGACATAGGAAATCAATATTGATAGATGTACCGGTAAAGTGCAAGCCATTCCTTGTGGTATCCTATATAGCTCAGTTATACACTACTAAAAAGTAACACTGTGTCACCATTATTTGATTAAATCTTTATTCAATGCCACAGCTTTTTGCGCATCGAATACAGCCTCCAACTGATAATTTGCACTACGTGATCATCTTATTCTCTGTGAGTATATGAAACAGATTCAAACGAGTGCTCCTATGCTGCTTTACGGAAACTTGCAAGTACATACAGTAGTATCAATATGCGTATCATAGGTATCCAACCTTTATGAATGGATTGCAAGATTTTCCTAGTCGTGAAGAGAATGCTCGCATTTACAGCAGAGAAATATTTCGCTAAAGCAACTTTAATCTGTGTTTTCTACGCAGATTGAAAAATAGCAAGAGCAATTTTAAGTACCCGACACATTTTTGAGGCCCCAATTTTTTCCCTACAACTTCATATTGAGCAATCAAGTCGTCAATTTAACTTTACCAATAGTCTCACACTTGCTATCATTCACGTCCAGTAGTCATATTGAACAGAAACATCGACATTGGCATGAATTAAGCGAGGAAAATATAGGCCTTTATACCATTTATTACTCAGGGGAATTTGTGAATTTCGTCAGTAATAAATTGCACAGAGTACGTAGCATCTGCACATATTTCGACAAAGGATTTTAAAATTCGCGTCTGTAGATAGAAGAGATCAGGTTATCACCAATATATGGCTCACGTCCATTCCTTGTTTTGTCCTTTACGGGTTATATTTATAACCCGACCACCAAATCCTAAAAGTTTCCGTTGTGCCTTTTAAGAACTTGTAATGCGAAGGAGCTCCATTACATGTAGAAATAATTGCTTTGTAGGTACCGACCACAAACCAAGCATAAACATGACCGCTTTGGTATATTTCATTTATAGATATAGGGAGTAAATTGTAATGAAGTATTGATGGTTCAACACAACAATTAGTATAAGCAAGGAAAAAAACCGAGAATGCTCTATTACAAATGTTGTATAGATATTTGTAGTCCAATTTTAAATTTTCATACAATTACACGAATTAAATGCAACAAATATCCATACTTAGATAGGACGGAAATATTGTTAGCGTGCAATAACATTACGAAAATTTAACAAAGGTGACCGCGTGACAAGACAACTCATTTATGGCCAATAATATGATATACATAGTGTCATTTCAATTCGGTTAATTAGGTGTTTTGAAAATGTCTTGGGTTGTCAATTGTCGACGAATTGCACCTGTGCAACAGTAAACTCTTCACTTAATCAAGTAATAAAATGCAAACGTTTTCGTGGACCTATGGAATTTATGCTTATCACGTATATTTGTGAATTATATTCTTACAATCATCCAACTTTAATAGGTAAATCACCATGATAGCAAACAAACAGGGAAGTTATCTACCAGCAAATTTTCTGCAAGTTTCATAACTTCTGGAATCGGCCTAAAATTCGCAAATGAACAGTTTCTGCATAGACTGGTAAATTTCTAACGTTTAGCTTCAATTGACTTCTTCCTAGCCCTCCTTTACACTATTGGTGTGTTAGATAGGGCTGTTTAAATATCTATGTGCTCAAGAACACAAAGCCCCAACTCTCATGTGTTCTCTGTAATGCCATTTCTTAACAAAAGAAAATCAACGACACATTTTAGGCTACAGTTAATTACTGTCTTTCCCTAGATTAACACAAGACAAAGTGCAGAATTTCTATCTCCTTCATAAAATGCTTTAAAACTTTTACTTTCTTAGCGTACATCAATAAGCGTTCATCATTGCTACGCATCAAAAATTCAAATAGATTTCACCTAAATGAAACATAATGTAAATTGTTGTCTTATTTTCTGCCCAATATCTCGGTTACTTCGTAAGTAAATACAACAAATTTATACTTTTATAATTTATACACTTTTACTGATAAATGTATACTTCTATAACAATATGTTTTGACGTTGAAACACGTAACAGATGCAGCTCAATTTTTCCTCCACGTTGTGGGCACAATATCTGATCCAAAACACTTTCACCCAACAATATTTATCATTCCTGCTAGAGTATATTTTTCAATATTGTTTTGATATTGTAATAAGGGCGTGTACTGCTTTTTCTCTTGAGTATTTGACCATTATTTGCAAACGTGGGATATGAGCAGAATATAATAATTTCTCATATACTGCTCTAATCCTCGTTTCAGGTTTTATTGACAAAGTTGTTGTGATAACCAAAATGTCTATTGTATTGTATATGGCAATCATGTTAACAAAAAATATCCCAATTTTTTCGAAATTGAACAATTTTTAGTCAGAATAATTAAGAATTGCCATGTACAATACAATAGACATTATTAGACTGCCATTAAGAACTGGCAGTTGTAGAAAACAGTCGTAAAAAGTGATAATTTGGGACAAATAATTAAGATGTGACAACTGGTGGATTCAATCAAGTAGTGCAACTAATGAGCCAGTACTTTACTGTCATATTTACTGTGCTAACATAACTACTTGGCACACGGTCTAAGAAAATGAAAATGGGACCCATCCTAAACACCACTTAGTTTGCAAAGGAAATTTCACATGCCTGTTTGACAGTTTCCTTTGATTTCACTCTTTTACTAACCTTATTCTCTTTGACTTATCTACAGCGTACATCCGAAGTTTATGTCCCTGTAGAAAATGAATACAGTAACGCTTGCGTCAATCAGTCTCAGTATATATGAATCGATATTTGAGTATTTACAGTAAATGAACTGTACACAAAATGTGCTAAAGTTGACTCCCCTTCCTGTCACCGATTATTCACTTGTTGCTCATACAGTCCAAGGCATTTAAGTTGACGTTGCTTATAGAAATTGCAAGAAGGTATAGGACTTCCGTAACAAACAGGAATCATGAAGTTCTTTACAATAAATTCATACACCACGTAGCTATCCTCTAGATTAGATGATAGGAGGACAACTCAAGATATCTCTCTTTTTGTGATCCTCTTCCATTGTGATTCTCCAAACTAGGGTCTGTGGTAATATCGTTTACATAATGACAGCTCCTAAAATAAAGTTAGATTGTATGAGTCTGCTCGCTCACTTGTGAAAAAATATTCCCCTAAACTAATTGCACCAGCTTTTACGTTTTTATGCTCTATTGAAAGAATGTTGCTTGAGGTATTGGCTCTGAATTTTCATTTGATATAGGGTGGCATTGGACGTGATGCCAATGGTTCTCGTTTTGTTTTTGTCTCTGTCAGTTTTCTGGAGTCCGTTTTCCCCGTTCTATAAATGTAAAGTTTTGTATTCAAATACAGTAAAATACCGGATATAAGCCCTGGGTTTATATTATTTCAAAGCCTATTCTTTTTGGGCTTATAAGAGGGGGGGCTTGTAACCGGGAGAATTTTTGCGTCAAACAAAAGAAGACACTGAAGCGTAAAATTAGGAAAATGCGTGGAAAAGCATCGACGTAATACCGTTGAATAAAACATAAATAGGAATGCGAATAGAAATACATTTACCTACTTTTATCTGTCTTGTTTTTTGTCTAAACTGCCTGAAGTTACCACAAAATTCCAACTCGTGATAACAAAAGAAAAATCACACACAAAAAATTATATGGGCTTAAATCTGGGGGGCTGATAACCGGAAGGAAATTTGTGTTGTCAATTAGATGGATTTACAAATGGGGGGGTATGACAGGGGGGACTATAACTGGGATTTTACAGTATCTGTTTACTGTCAAAAATGTATCGTATATAACGATATAATCAACCACTAATCGTTTAAAGCTTTTTACTGCATACATAGGCAATCAAAATGTACACCGTATGATTCTGATGTTCCTTAACGGACCATGTAGCGTGCACAAGTTGTGCTTATCAATGCGTTTATTTGTATATGACTTATAAAAATTGACTTGCAAGTTGATATTATTTAACTTAGTGAAAGAGTATCTGCTCTAAAACTGTAAAGTACCATTTTGTCATTGCCTGATTCAAATTATTTGCTGGATTCTAATGTTAGTAAAGATCATCTTTTCCTTGACAATTGCTAAAATTTTAAATTCATGTTGATCTGATGCATGTAGATTGGAAAAGCTGCCATTTCTTCAAAAGACAGTAATAAAACTTTAAGATTTATTTTTTGAATAAAATTGTGATAATTATCTTAATCTTAGCGATGTCTTTGAATCCTTATCTGAAAATTGTATCAATAAACTTAATCCGTCAAGCAACTGTTCTATAGGATTTTACACGAAATTGCCTGACATCATTGAATCTCAAAGAATATTTTGACTCGAGTTCACTGATTTAAATCGAAATTCTGGCAAATGGATTGGACATTCTATCAACGTCACCATTAAGGATTGATGTATATAAAATTCCTACATTTGAATACTTTCTTTCAAAAGATACAACGTGAAGTAGCTATTGTTCATGTAGGAATTACATTAAGGTGTGTACTGAAATTGCTTGATGGTATTACTAAGAGGAAAAATTGGCAAAGCACTTGATAAGTGCAATACTTATTTTCTATATTTTTGAGAGAGATTTTCGATATACTGCATATGATTTGATGCATTAGTTTTATTCTCCTTTCTGTATTTACAGAGGGACTAAGAATTATTATACAATTTCTTCCAACATCTTTAATTCAGTAATACTGCCTTTGTAGACTTGATTCGCCAACCACTTCCAACATAATTAAGAAACAACAGGACATTGCCCAAAACTTTAATAAACTTTCATTGTGTTTGTTATATCGCTAAATATGTGTCAAAAACGCCAAGTTGATACAGCTAAGAGGTTAATCATAACAACGTTAAGATTTGAAATGTATGTAAAAAACACTAGAATGCTCTATGGTTATCTATGTAATTAATTGTTGCATTCGATTATACATTTTTCCCTTGAATATATCAACTACCATTGCTTACTGCATCTGTTGTTGACTGTCAAGGATGAAGGTTTGTAATTGGTATTTCTAGTTTTGCACTATACAGCTTTACCAATCTAATTCTAAATTTATATTGATCGTAGCAGATTTTTCTTTAAAAATCAGTGTAGATACAATTGTCCCAGACAGTATCAATCTTGTTAGTTGTTACGTTAAAAGGTTCTTAACTCATTTAACGAAAACGTTCAAAAATCGATTTATGAGAAAACATCTTAAATTGCTTGTCCTTTTCCATCAAAATCAAACTAGTTTAAATAGCAAATGGCAGTTTTTGCATCTATTTTTGCAACATAATTACGATTTTTATGTTCTAAGTAAAACTAGAGATCTAGACAAATAAAAGCTTTGAATGTCACTGGCAAAACTTCAATGATTTTTGTTAAAAGACTAGCTTATATCAGTCACTGTAAAACAAAATATTTGTTGGTGTTTCAGACCCTTACAAACCTACACATGCTGCATGACCTATGTTATTACAGACCTTAAACAATCAGATATTAGCATGATAATCTATAGAGCCACAGTAAATATAACTATGACATTCAAGACCCAATGTTGAAACAACACAAGAAAAAACTGATGGCGAGAAAATTCCACATTCTGTAACCGCAGCAAAGTAATAAGATAGATTTAACAACCAACTTGCGTGCTTAAAATGTTTTAAAATCTAATTGTATATTAATATAGACGAGTTCTGAACAAATCTGCTTGATCACAAATAAGTACTATTGATTAATTCCGTTTTGCCAGATCGAGCTTAATACATATACATAGCCTGTAGTTTATTTCTTCTGTAACTCTGCTCTTGATTTGCTAAGTTAGATTACAAATATATTGTAAAATATTTTATATGTTTCTTTATGGGATTAAAGAGTCAAGCTACGATAGAATCTCTGCCTGCCTGTGACTGAAAAACATGGTACTGATATAAGTGCCTAAAATAGAATAACTTTGGCTTTTGAACAACTGAAATCAATGTACATTGTCAGGGACTGTTCGACGTGTCCTATGTTACTGATCTGTGAGGTTATTACATGCAAATCATGATTAATAATTCATAAAAGAAGGCATATAAGTGCCTAGTAGCTGTCTTTCGTTACTGTTAAATAAGATTCGTCATTTCCGATGACATTGGAAGTTAGTAATATTAACAGTCATACGTAGTTACTATGTTAAACAAATACTGTCTGATACTTTTAATTTAATTGAAATTTTGTGGAAGGGATCGTATCAATATTTCCAGGAACAATTAGACTTCAGATAAAATAATATCACATGATAAGAAAATATTGGTCTCGCCGTTGTGCTGACAATCCGTTGGTCAGTGGTTCTTTATGAAGAACATGTACGTACGTATGTATGTATGTACGTATGTACGTATGTGTGTAAATATATTTGTATGTATGTATGTATGTATATATGTATGTATGTATGTATGTATGTATGTATGCATCTATTTACGTATGTATGTATGTATGTATGTATATATGTATGTATACATGTATGTATGTATGAATATATGTATGTATGTATGTATGTGTTTATGTATGTATATATGTATGTATGTATGCATCTATTTATGTATGTATGTATATATGTATGTATACATGTATGTATGTATGAATATATGTATGTATGTATGTGTTTATGTATGTATGTATGTATATATGTATGTATGTATATATGTATTTATATATATATTTATGGAGGCGAATTATACGGGGACGTATATCTGGAGTGACACTCAAATGAGATCCAAGTTAGAGCAATCTTTGTTTTACCATAGTCTGTTTCCTCTAAACAGTTTTAAAGAGACTAGCTTAAAGATTGCAAGTGAATCCTCTGGCTCATTTCGGACGTTGTAACATTTTAGTTCCATTAACCTTTGTCTATTCTAGTAAAGAAGATTATATCACTATATATCGCTTTAAACAATAGGTTACACCCCTTGCTACCCCCTCCCCGGCAGTTTTCGAAAGATTATGTCGTGTGTACGCTAGCCATACTCTGCAGTTTGGATGTCATTCACAAATCGATCTTTGATAAGACACTTTGTTCTTCAATTCTAAAACTTTACCATTAATAGTAGTGTTCTTTTACACCCTTGTGTAAAACCCTTGCGTTGTGAAAATGTGTGTTTTAATTAACATTCATTTGTTTAAATGACCAACGAAATTCTGTTGCACATATAAGCACTATAGCAATAAAGTTATGCGTGATTCCTATTTTCTGCTATTCACACAAGTGGACAATTGTCCTTTTCAGGCGGAAAGTGCGCAAGCAAAAACAAATATTATGTTGCAGACAGTCATCAAATCACCTTTGAAACTTAATGTCTGGTTATAATATGCTTACTTAACGCAGTGTTGAATTTATGTATTGTCACAAAAACATGATCATGCTTATAAAGTGTACGTTGGCAAGACTTGCCGTTGAAATCAATTTCTTACTTAAGACACGATTTGTATTCAAGAAACGCTTAGATCCAGGTTTTGAGCAAACAATATGCATAGTTCATTTAATCTGTTTAGATAAACGTTTCATTTAATTTAAAACTTATCTGTTGTATAACAGTTGCAGTAATAAACAGATGATTGCACTAACTGCAAATTTCACTCAATACATAGTAAAATTTGGAATGGATTCTTTCTCCACTGTGATAAAAACAGTTAAACACTACCACAGTATACCTCAAGTCTGTTCCTCAGAACAAGTTGTAAAAAATTGTGATTGTGGAGACCATACTAGATTGCGCATTATCACTTAATGTAGGAATGCATATAGCATAGCTTCTCGGATTCGGCGGTCTCTAAATATCAAAAGTATAGAAACCGCACAAGACACACTATCAATAAGACAAAACCCTAGTCCTATTTGACTCAATAAGTAACACTGTACAATCATTATCGTTAGGTCACATCTTTATCATATTAGAACTTTAGGCAGTGATACTTGCTTAAGAGCTAGAAAGGATATATTGATGGCTTTAACAATGAATTGTATTACTAGCGAACAGGTCAGATATTGATGACAAAATCTAAACTGCAATTAACCATACCATGTAAAACGTGTGCCCTCAATTATTTAAATTGTAGCATATAGTATAAATTTTAAATATGGAATACAGAGCAATACGTTGCACCCTGAAAAGGAGATAGGTACATTTTTGTATTGGTTTAATTAGATGAAGCTGAGTGTTTTGTTTCGTGCCTGGTTGTCCAAGGTTTCAATGTTACTATTTTCTTCACTATTCTAGCTTAAAACGGAACACTTAAGCATAAATGTTTAGTGTCGCATATCCACCTCATAAATGCGCAACTTGAAGATTCAGTATGCGACTGATAAGGCAAAAATGCTTTTCGTGTCTGCTTCCTCTTCTTCACTCACGAAATATGGACACAGTGCCGGACACCTGCTGGTGTAAATTCTCCGTCAAAGTGATCCGTTAATGAACGGAGATGGACATGACAACGTGCACTATTCGGCTATCTTCCCTCAAACGAAAGATAATTGTGAAAGGTCGGGAGTTATCTCTCTCTCTCTAATTAGTGCCTGATATAGTAGCCGGTCTTTTCTTTCAGCGTCCTAATCATTAGCAGCTGCTCAGTTCATTTGCTATTGATGTCAAGACGTGATCGGCACTAAGGTGGCTGCACGTCAGGTATGAGTCTGCCCAGTCAATCGATGGCGTACCGGTAAAGACTCACGTTCTTCGTATGGCAAAATAGTTGAAAGAAACCCCTTGTCACGCTTTCGTGTAACACATTTTTTAAAATTTGGTTGTGATAGACTATTTTGAGTATCAAACAATTGTAATCTTGCCATCCTGAAGACGTCGTGCACCAAAGCAAAGAAAAATTGATACTCTCTAGGCATATTTACAAACACTTTAAATTAAATGTCTTGGTTTTTGCATAAACTGGTAACAAAACAGTGTTTGACTGTTCTTCTTTCATTCTAAGAATTGATAAAGTAATATATTTTCGCATTCGAATTTTGTACTCTAACTATAGAATAATTAATAATCAAAGATTAAACTTCTCATCAAACGAGGACAATTTCAGTATCAACTTTTTATCAATGGCTAAGCTTACGTGATAATATTGTTAATAACAAAGTCAATGCTTGTGAAGAAAGT
>JANTCA010090978.1:0-13494 GCA_024741275.1 Chironex yamaguchii
GCGAAAATGACTGCCAAAACATGCGATTCTGCCATAGGCCAACATTTACTAGAAAATTCAGAATGCGCCAAAATGAATATTTTTGCAAAGTCACATGGTTGATCACTGAACGCACATGTCCCGGATAACGTGTACTTTTAGCTAAACAACTTCTGCCTAGAGCATCACTCTCAGTACACTTAGCAGTGAACTTTTGTCAGATTCGACAAGTTTTACCATTGCGAACTGAATATCTCCTGTTTCTGAACTTTTGATCTACAATGTTGTCAAATGACCTTTTTTCCAACTGAAGCAATTTTTGAGCTCGTAACGACCTCTGTTACGTCCTTGAATTCCGTGCGTTGTAATGTTTGCTACTCTGGGTTTAACTCAATCACAAGTGAGCTTTTTTACTTGTATAAAAACGAGTTTTACAGTTGGCTAATGGAATTCAAACCTCGGTTGCATTCCTCGGCAACCGACGATTAAAATGGGAAATACTCGAACGTTCTGAAAATTAATAATCCAGATTTGATAGGAATATGAAATGTTATGCATAAAATATTTGTTTCGCATGTGCATGGTTCTTTACAAATTTGTAACTGTCTATTAACAGTGTAAATGGAATAAGTATCACAATATAATACAATATTGTAGAGCGTATAGCGCAAAGTAAACAATTAATATGCTACTTGTTATCTCCGCTTGTGATCTAAACTAAGTTATCTTTTAGTCTTAGCTCAAGTTAAGTGGCCTTCCCTTGAACTCGTGTACACGAGTTGCGTATTGCAAAGAAATGGAATTGAGTGCTACTGCAAAAAAAACCTGAACTACGCGATTGTTGAACCCGAGTCATCACCATCTCAACAGGAATGACCAAAGCCTCTGGACCAAGAATTTCAATGGGCTTAATTGTCTGTCTAGTGGCGTATACTGCACATATATCTTTACGTACAATGTATCCATTTTAGTTGGCTCAGAGATAATGAGAACGGGGTTACTTAGGAGAACTTATGGCCGACACGTGCGAATCAAACCAGGGCCTCCAGGCTGCAGACGTTAACTTTTTCTCTGCTAAAGCATCGAGGCTCATCTTAGGAAAAACTACACTTGTGCTTTCTAGGTTTATCGTAATTTCATACCTTGATAGTAGTAGTGGAGGTTAAGTAGCAGTGGTAACGAGAATACGACTAGGATGAATTACATTTAACAAGCTCTCAACAGTATTGTGTGGTAGAAGAATGATCTTTGGATTAAAGGGGAAGATCTATAAAGAATGTGTACGACCTGTCATGACTTACGAATCTTAAACATGGATGGTGAAGACAGACGAAGAGATTTACTCAGAAGAATGGAACGAGCAATGGCAAAGATGAGTGGCGTAAAGGTGACAGATAGGACTCGATCTTAGGAGCTGATGTAGACTTGGTCTTAAGGACACAATCATTGAGGGCATAAGAAAAAGCGCAACGCGATGGATAGGACGTGTTTTGAGAAGAGATGGGAGAGAGGCCACAACAAAAGCTCTGAAGCTTGAAGTAGAAGGAAGAAGGGGAAGAGGAAGGCCAAAGCTGAACTGGAAAGATGCCACTCTAGAGGAGTGTAGTCAGGCTGGTCTGAACAAAGATGATGCTACTGCTGACCGGAAGAAGTGGAAAAAGGGGGTGCTTTCATTGAAGGAAAAGCTGTCAGTAACCCATCGCCACATAAAAGAAAGCCGACAGAAATAAATGATTATGATTATGATGATAATGATAATGATGATGATACGCCCCAACAATCCAGTTCTGCTCTTTTAGACTAAAATCAAAGGTAAGACTATTGATTGGACATTAGTGTGGCCTTTCAATGTTCTTGGGGCTTCAGTTTCGGCGCTAGCGAATGAGACGAGTAACAATATGATACAGGAATACCGAGTGACGATTTTCAAACTTTATTGGCTGATTAGCACGTGCTTGTGAGTGTTTATTTGAGCATGCATTAGATAATAAGGAGTTAATTCCAACCTATAACATAAGATTTCATTTGCCGTATGCCACCACATTTTCTTGTAGCATACTCGTTACCGAGCGTGTCTCATTCCCATGCCACGGTTACGGAAATTTTACTAAAAATTGAGTTCTTTGTTAGAGAGGGCTCCGTTATATCTTCAACTCATGGTATTTTGTATGTGGTGATGTGGAGTCGAACTCGCAACCGGATGCTTGCAAGATCGTCGTCTCGTCCAGTATACCATGGCAGCTGTACAAGTCAGTACAAGTCAGTGGTTTATATCGTCCTCCGTATAAAGGAAACTACAGCATTTTCATTTAGCACCAGTTATTTCCCCAGCAAGTATCGACGCCTGCGCCAGTTTTATAGCATGGAAATTTTACTAAACTGCTAACAACAGAATAACAATAGAAAATAGTGCCTTAGGGAAATAAACAACGAAAATAATACTGCAGATGGGTTATTGTAAATAGCTATATTATGTATACGTAATTATGACAAATATGCACAAGTTACACTGTTCCTCACAAAACTATTTTGCCGAGAATATAGACAGTTGCAATCTTTTGACGATAAAAGGTGTTATTACCTCTTTCCCGTAGGTAATCCTGTAAGGTTAAAAAAGGTTTAAAATTCGTAGAGTACTTCGTCTTGGTATATGAAATAACCGGCAATTAATACGTTACGTGTTTAATGCAAGTACCATTCGTAAACAAATAAAGAACTTGATAAATGAACGAAATTCACAACATAATTGAATGAACCAAAATAAAGGAAAAGCTAATTTGGATATAGATTCTACTTCAGACATTGTGTAGAAAATTCGTAGGTTGGTAGTACTTTCTCCATAGTTAAATTAAAGTGACACGTTAACAACTTATGTCGTGCACTTAAAATTATAATGTGATGTGTAATAACAAATTAGAAATTAAACATGAAACATTTTTCCTCATTTAAGATATTACTCATTATAATTCTTCAAGCTTATGCATTGGAACACTTGATAATAACTTTAACTGCACCAGCACTTCCAGCCCCTGTTGTCTCGAATGCTTTGTGTGATTCCTCCAACGAAAAGCGGTGAGTTACTAGTGGTTTGACGTTCACCTTCCCAGAGGCAACAAGATTTAGTGCTGTTGGGTAACTGAAATACAAAAACAATATACGTTTCTCAAATAAACCATAAAAAGCAGATGTCAATTTCCATGCATAAAGAACTGCAACGAAATAACCTAATTTGTCAATGCTAACTGTCCCTTCCACGCCTAAAACCAAAACGTTCACTCTAGCTCTCGCTATAGACAGCCCTGACAAGAAACAACTAAATTCGTAAGATGTTGGTGTCCGCTGAAGCTTTTCTTTGGAATTTCAGAAACATAAATATAAAAAACGTGAATCAAAGGGCTTGTGCTTCAAATTTACAGTGGGTAGTTTTAAGTAAATAATCAAAGGTGGAGACTTCTGTGAGGACTGTTTACACATTGCGGTTAGCCTCTTTTCCTGCAACCACGTTGTAGAAAAAAAGGTAAGCCGTAGGAAGATGGGGAATGTCCATAAGTCTGGGGTCAGGATTACGCATGAGACTCCTACAGACCAGCTCATTTACCACTGCATATTCGCCACAGACATGCAAAATTACGGCCTCCACAATTTACAAAGAAAAAATGGGCGAAGAAAACCCATGTTGACAAATTTGCAAAATGTTGAGAAATTTGCAAGGACCAGTGGAGCAAAATAATTAAAAACCCTTTAACAAAATTAAAATCGCAAGGGAAATCTCTGAAAACCTCTGTTTTCCAGATACGTGGCTGAAATTTCAGCAATATTCTCAGGTATACGTATGGTTTACTCAACTTGAAGTAGATTTTAACTGACAGAAATCAAAGAAACAATACGACTCACCAATTTGCATAACGAAAGATTCCTCTAATATCCACCTCTCTAACCAGAGCATCAACAATCGGTAATTGTACTTCGGCTTTACCTAATCCCACAATCACGAGGACTCCACCAGATTTGGTAGCCTGAATAAACAACACAAGAATTTCATTATTGCCTTACTCTAACAGCCTGGAGATATCTGGACCTCAATAACCAATGTTGGACAGCCTGTGATTCATGTTACCACCTGCTACCAAAAGAGCAGAAGTTCTGTTCGGTCAGACTAAATTAATAAGCACTTACTTGCATGTGGGCAGCATTATCAAACAAGGTGGCTGTGGACAGAAAAGTAGTCCTATAACTCACTTGACTCTTACTTCTGTACAAGTACAGGACAATGGGAAATGCGGGCCATCTTACTATCATTATAAGCAATTGCCGACAGATTTTTCACATTTTCGCCACTTGTATCGTGAGAGGCTTCCTTACTGGTGCTAATAAACCATCTAATTGGCCAATTTTACCCTGAAAAATAAAAAATGCCTCAGAAAAAAGGAACCGAGAGAGAACAGTTCTTGCACGAACGTGATGAAAACATTGTACTCATACGTGGATACATCACCAATGCATAAGCCATTTGTATTATCACTTACTGGCAATTAGGTGAATGCTCCTAGTTAACCCTTGCTTCATAGACCAACATGCTTGTTGAGTAGTAGTTGAATTAAAACAAAAGAGGGGCAAACTCACAGGAGCATGACCTATAGTATTCACAGTTTAAACATTTGAACATACATGTTTGCATGCATTGACATTAGCCTACTGCTTCAGGAAGAATAGCAGATTATTTACACAAACAAATGCTTTCTCAAACGTTTCTCATAAAAATACAAACACCAATTAATTATAACATAGTGTAAACACTGTACACTTTTCCCCAGGAAGACGGGCTTTCGACAAGATGGCTATACATAAATCAAAATAAACTTACGTAAATTCCTGTATGAATACTTGACTCGACACCAGTGCACTCGATTGTCTGATCAGCCAGACCGAAAGACCTCTCTATGGTCTTCGCAACCTCCTTTCCATCTCGGCTCTCAATCTTAAAGATATGATCTGCACCAAGACATTTTGCCATATTCAATCTTGTTTCATCCAAATCTACAAAGAAATAATATTCCCATATGAAGCATCCTCTATTTTTGTAAGCACATGGAGAAAGAACAAAACATAATTCAGATATATGGAAAAACGAATGTGTTCATGGCTTGTTGATCACATGGCTAGCCAAAAAGTAAAGGAAGCCAACGTTGGTTGTATTCTGCTGCTATTACTTACTTTTCTCCACTTTTACAAAGAACTGCATTTTGTTAAGATAACTATGTCTTTGTAAAGTTGTAACTTTTGCTATTTTCTACAAGTACATAACTTTGACACCCCCAATATTCAGAACTGACTGCAATACATGAGTATCTAACACGTTTTGTAAGAAGAGTGGTTTTGTTTTTCAAACTTCTAAGTATAGCTTATAAATACACAAGTATAATACTCTGAGCATTAAGACTACATACCGGTAATAGCAACTTCTTTTGCACCACAAGCTTTGGCTGTGAGCATATTCACTAATCCGATTGGACCTATTGAAACAAAGAAAATTTATGAATTAGAAAATGGAGTTAACATGACTACACACATGCTGGGTTATATCTGTGTGAGCAAAGTAGATCACTGCCTGATCTCCTTAAAATATTATCAATCTTGGCAGTCTCTGTCCATGGTACCATAACGCCCTCCCTGGAAAGACATCCAGATAATTTTTGTAAGCTAAATAATATACTTCAGCATTTATATCCATGTGTCAATGATTTGCATACACAACATATACGGAGCATGGGACAAGTCATATTCATAAGCCTCTGCTGGTGAATGTTGTAGCCATTCCTTAAAAGTCTTAATGTACTATTCATTCAGTCTCAAAATTGTTCCTCCTGTTTAATATCTATCACAATTCAACAAGCATGTGAGGACTGTTTCTTACATGGATCATGTGATCACTAAATTAGGACTTAATTCTCAGTTTCCCTCATTACTACATTTATAAGGTGCAAGAAAGAATAATAGTAATCTGAAAATACTCTTATATCTCAATCTGGATGACAGACTTTCTCTTGTGGTATGCATAGCCCTTTACACCCATTTCAGCTTTGATTTTCCATGTCAAACTTGTACATTTTTCCAGGTTAGAAGTATCAAAATATGGAATGAAGAAACAAAAGCAGCAAAACAACTTTAGAAAAAAGGAACAAAAGGAAAAATATTACGGAGTTGACTAACCAGCACCACACACTAAGACCTTGCTACCAATAGATACCCCAGCTCTTCTGCAGGCATGAACTCCAACAGATAGAGGCTCCAACAGAGCTCCTTCTTCATAAGAGACATTATCAGGAAGTCTAGAGGGCAAAAAGCAATGTGGATGCAGACTTTAATGAACAATTTTTGCACACAAACCCCGAAGGAGCAAAGTAAAACTACTGCATCAAACGTAATAGTGGTGATTGTACTAACCAATGTAGTTGGTACAGTATAAACAGGATAGACATCAGTAGGACAATTATATTTCTGATGTACATTAACAACAAGAGACAAAGAAATTAAAAATTGGGATCAATGTCACACCACCCTATGCAATTATGTCATCTCCAAGGATAACAGGATAACAGGTTAGAATCAAATAAACTATGCATTGAAAAATGTCTTGTAATTATAATTAAAATTAAGATTATGAAACAAACTAAGAACACATCGGTATGCAAGATGTATTCTTTAAACTGATGATGTCCCTGTCCTAAAAGGACTTCTTTCTGTTCTCCAATGCATAGCTCAGCAAGATATGGTTACTTATGTCAACAAAAAAATAAACAAATTTATAAAAACCTTTTAGCAAACCTTTTAAGATAAACAAGATGCCTTAAAATTGTCTACTTCTGCAGATATGGCAAATAAATAAAGCTGGCAAAGATGATCTCAGGGTAAGGGTAACCAAGAGTTTTTAACTGTTATTGGAAGGAAAAAATTAAGGGCCTGGAATACAGATCCCATGAACCAAATTTGCAACCAAGCCCTCTATATTTGTGCAAATGTTTGAATACTCATAATATAGGCACACCATTTGTTATTATTTTGCATGAGATTTACGAGGTCTTTCAGCAAGCAATTGACAAATGTGCTTTATATGTGTGTTGAGGGTTGTCCTACTTTGGCATGGTATTGGCAGCCTGCAAATTGTTTTGATTTTATAAACAAAGTTCACACATATAGGGTTCTCCTGCTATTTTTATGTAACAAAGATAATAAAGAGAAAATCTAACAAAAACCTACTTACTTGAAGCAAAAATCAGCTGCATGGATGTAATACCTACACAAGGCTCCATGGTAGGGTGGTGTGGCACAGAACACAACATCAGGACAAAGATTATATCTTCCAAGCTTACAGAAATCACAAATTCTACATGGAACTCCAGGCTCAATAGCAACACGATCCCCTAAAACACAAAAAAAGACAGCAAGACATGAAAGGGCAAAGGAAATTATCAAAATGTTGACTGGTATCAATGCTTGATCAGAAAAGGATACCAAATGCAATGTTGAACATGGATATGTTGGAGTTCATATTTAACAGGGAAATAAATGAACTTAAAATACGATTAATCTATTAGTTACCTTTCTTCAAATGAAGGACACCTTCTCCTACATCGTGAACTGTCCCACTGGCTTCATGACCCAATACCATTGGAGCATTCACTACAAAATCTCCAATTCTTCCAAATTTCAAGTAATGAACATCAGAGCCACATATACCAACTGAATGCATTGCTATCAGTACCTCTGAGGAAAATAAACAATAAACATGAGAAGAATACAAGAAACACTATCCAAGAATATCTTCTAGGTCATACATATCTCTACAAATTATTTATTTATTAATAACCCAAATTCACTTGATTTTAGGTGACTTGAAAGATAATGCTTGTTCCAAAGACCTCTAATACTGAGACAAAGGAAAACGCAACACTTCCTCGGATGGAAAAATTCAAATTGTCGCTTTAGCATGTGTTCTAGAGGCAACACTATGGGAATTACCAAAAACCAGACAAGAACATGAAAAGTTTGAGTTTAAACCTTACCATTTTTGCCAGGTTTTGGGACTGGTCTGTTCTCCTACAATATAGAAAAGACAACCAACTCAAAAACACTTAATACTTATATTACCAATAATTGCTAAACAATTTCATGCTATCAATTCATTTGTTATCTTTTGTATATGCATAAAGGTAATCATTTTGTTAGGTTATATGCAACATTGACCGCAACCAACCAGTGGTAATTAAAAAGATTGGCCATAAGAAGTAATCAAGTCTTTTTGTTTCCATTTGTTTCTTTAGGCATAAAGTAGTTTAGTATGTTAATGTGAACCTTTTTAGAACAGGTCTTCTGCTTAGTGGCTTATTGACGCAAGTTGTGCCAATATTTTTGTTTTATGTGCACTATAATTAATCTGTTACCTCACAGTGGCAGTAAAGGTTGGTATAGTCCACCTTGACATTAATCTGCTCTAGTCTACTGTGAACGATATCTCCAGCATGTATAATGGAGATGATTGGTCAAAAAACATGCTAACATCTGCAATGATGCATAGGACAAATCATTTTTGTTGGCAGCCAGCTTATCCTTCCAAATTCATTTGCCTCTACTCTTGCTCTGTAAGACTCAAACAAAGTCTGAATCATCTATGCTGGACACTTTTAATTTCCTTACTTAGAGTTTTACCCAATGTCAGATACCATGTACTACAGGCATAATTGAATTGGGGTTGGATAGATGCATCTAATAACAGTAAATACAAAAAACATCAAGAAAATTTTGTAGTGAAATCTTTTATATCGTTTATCATTTATTTTACTGAAGACTATTAACCATTGATCCCTCATTTATTGTTTTGGTCTGTCACCTCTTCTAAATATTGAGGTGTCTATTTCTTCTCCTAAAATATTTAAGAAATGTTATTGTCAAAAATTATACAAAACAGGAATCATTGGTGTATAACAACAATTCACTATCAACTGCCTTTGGTATGTCATTTGTGTACAAAGGGATTATAAATGGACTTTCCTAAATGGCTTTCATGTCATGTATAATGTCCTTATCAACTAGCTGCTTTTTATTTATCTTTTCATGTGGCATACTGTTGTGTTTATCGTTAATGCATAAATGTTGCTGTGTTACAGCAAGCAAACCTTGTCAACCCCTTAGGTCATAACATATGTCCCATATAGTAGCACAGTAGTCAGCAACTTCTACAAGTGATTGCTCCAATGCCTTTGTCATGATCAACTAAGCAGTCATGAATAAATCTACTTTAGATTCCTACAGATTCCTACTACTAGTAACCTTGGCTTTTCTAACATGCAACAACTTAAGCAGCAGTCATCTGGGTCATTTCTCTATCCTTTTCAGATGTCATCCAAGGACATGGATACATTGTCTAACTCCTGTTGAAAGTTGACTTAATATTGGGCAGGAATACATTGCTTTTGCTACTGTATCCATTATCAAAAAAAGAAAAGAAAAGATCAAGTATAAAGAAGGGCAATATTTGACTAATATTATTTTATTATATTATATTATTTTGAAGAACATGCAAGTCTATCGAACAGAATGCTAATATATATCATGTGAATTGTTACATTTTATTACATTTTTCTCCATAATTTAGTTAGATTTGTCTCAATATTGTCTCAGCGATTCCTTCAAAGTTTTCACTGATATCTTTACTAATGGAATATTTACAAAAATTTATCAAATATGCTACGTTTTCCTCTATTTTTAAGCTTGTCACGGTTGCTGTACCCCCAACTTTACCACAGGGTGCATGCCTTGGAGCACGAAGGCAAAATGCTTCCCCCTGGCCAATCAGCGAGAGAAAATCCCTAGGATCAATGAATCTATATGTTTATTGGCATATCATTGACACAATAATCGTGTGGCATAATAACAGAATACCGAAAAAGCTGGCAGAGGATTTACATAGAATGCTTTGTGGCCCTCGCCTTCCACTCATGCATTCTATGCTGGTAACTCATCTAAACTGTATCAAATGCACATTCATGTCAATGTTTGAAGGGTAAGGTCAAGAAAAATGCCCCCCAACAATAAACAGCAGAGTGCCTGCCCCTGCTTTCCACTACAACTTTCCACTACACTTCTCTTGATTTGCTGTGAGGTCAAGATGGGAGTCTTAGGTTTGCAACCGTATACAAATTTTGTAGTAATTCATATAAGGGAGTATAGGCTTGGAGTATTATTTACCTAATATAACGTAGTATAGGCTTGGAAATTCATTTACCTCATTGTAGAGCTTGCAAAATAAGTAAAGTTTAGTGGTTTCGAAAGCTTTCATGAATGCCTTTTACAAATTTTGAGATGTTTTCTTGCTGCACGTTGTGGCCTAACTTTATCGCTGTCAAGATGCACAAGAACAATTTTGTTAGTGTAAATATTGTACAGATGTTACTAAAGGTGCAAACGAACACATTCAAAGCTTCATCTAAAGTTCTTTATGATGAGGTCAAGGATGAAATAAAATGAGTGAAAAATGGCATCTTAGATCTTCAACAAAGCCTTACCTATTCACAACTTCAATGAAACATGAAAAATGAAAAAGAAAAGCACAAGTTGATAATCTTTTGGAGGCAAGAATATTGGAGTGCTTTTTGTAACTAATTATTAAGGATAACCACATGATCCCATCCTTGAAAGAAAGGACAATGTCTCTGCAAGCCCTAACAATGAAGTCAGTTTTAACATTACATAATCTAGTGAGTAAGCTTGTTGTGTAATATACATTCTGTTTGTTTGTTTGTTTGTTTGTTTATTGATTCTTCTTTCAGTAGATGGCAAATTCTAAAGGGTAAATTCAGTTAAATTCCCATGTGGCATTTGCCTTAAAAATGTGAACAAAGTCCATTCAGTGTGATACGTGCAACTCTTGGATTCACATTAAGTGTGATGAAATCTCCGATAATGAATATACAATATTGTGCTGTCAAGCTGATGATATTCCATGGTTTCGTACTAACTGTACACCTCCTTCTGGATCCCTAGAAAATGAAGTTCAACTAAAATTTTATGACATTGACTTACCACCTCTGTCAGAAACTTTACCTTCACTTGAGGTTATATCTCACCTCACTAATTTGCCAAATCTAAGTGATTATGATATTGATGTACAGATGCCTGAGGCAATTGACTCTCACTGCTTTACTCTATCTGAACTCGCCTCACTACAACCATTATATTCTGAGCTTTCTATTGTTGATACCAATACAAGAAGTCTTTCCCTATATCTTGATGAGTTGATAACCTTAACAGCCCAATCTGCTTTAAACTGGTATTTTTCCTGACAATCGCAAAATTGCAAAAGTTGTTGCATTACTTAAAAAAGTGATCAAGAGTTACCATCTAATTTATAAGCCAACTTCACTTCTCTCTATTTCAGCAAGCCATTTGAAAACTAATGTATAAAATAACCAATGAATTTTTGGAAATTGATAATGTTCTGTACCTCTCTACAATTTCGATTTCAGACAAAACATTCAATTGACCATGCCATTATCAGTATGACAGAATATATAAGAAGCACATTGGACAATAAAACTTTGGATGTGGTATTTTATATATTAGAGTCAGATTTAGAGCACTATGGAATACGAAGCTGCACACTGAACTGGTTCAGATCTATCAGAGAGATAACAATATGTTTCTACTAATGGAAGTAGTTCTTGTATGATGAAAATAACATGTGGTGTATCACAAAAAAATAAAACTGAAACTACTAAAATGTGGAACTAAAACAACAGTTAACTTTGAGACCATGGAAACAACGGTTTTTTTGTAAATATAAGACCGCTTGATTTAAAATAGTGTTCTCTGGCTCAGTCTACAAAGTGGAAAATTGGCGATCCTACGATAGAACTTCAGGAAAGCATGTGAGATCCTGCGAAACAATAGCACAATTGTTTTGATGACAGCAAAGTGAGCTCATGCTCAATTTTGCCGAAAACCTCCAAAATTTTATGCAAAAGTAGCTATACCGATGGTACCTGCCGTGCTTTGTTTAACAACGTGCAAAATCTGGAAGAGAAGGGCAACCTCAGTCTACAAAAGGAGATCACAGCAAAGCATCAGTA
This sequence comes from Chironex yamaguchii, assembly GCA_024741275.1. Lineage (NCBI taxonomy): Eukaryota > Metazoa > Cnidaria > Cubozoa > Chirodropida > Chirodropidae > Chironex > Chironex yamaguchii. The sequence goes on from JANTCA010090978.1 coordinate 12,105, forward strand.
GCAACTTTCTGTATCAATTTCTTATGCTTTGTAAATTTCAAGAATTGCAGAAAAAATAAAACGAGTTACGATAATCAACCGAAGATCGCTCAGATTTTAAAATTCAACTTATGTGTTACATCACTAACATACTTAGTTCAATTACTATACAGTGCCAATGGGAGTCACCCATAGCCCATGAACTTCATGATGAAGGTACTAACTGGGGCAGGGCCTACTCTTCTGAATTCTAACGAAAATATGACAACAACAACAAAAAAATTAAACTACGGATGCAGTCTTACCAGTCTCATATCATTTATTCCATGAAGCACCAAAGACAGGTTTTCCTCCATCTCTTCCTTCGGTCGTGGCGAGCTAAATTATAGTTGTTGCTTGGTCTTTCAACTTGACACTTATACAGAAGTTTCCTGTCGAGCAGGTTGTGGATGTGTAAATGATGGAACACACTGTAATTTGATGCTCCAAGCGTATTTATATAATTTTGTTCGTTGATGAGGTATCTAGCACAACACTTGTATTTTACAATAATTGTAGAAACAAATAATTGCAGAAAAGCCCACCCTCACCCATACAACCCACAACCCGGGTTAGAAATATTAAATTTGCGTTCTTATGCTGTTTATAGCAGAACGCCCCCTTGTATTGTGCGTGCATTGAGCCCATACAATTGAGCCTCAACTTTGCTCACAACATCAAAACGAGGCCATTGATAGTTTGCAAGAAAAGTCTTTCTTGCACCTCATTGGCCAGACGAGAAAAACGGGTTAATATTGAATTGTCAGGCACGAAATACGATGCGATTGCATTTGGAGCGAGATATGTTACCAGTTACGTTTTTGTCAGCAGCTTTTATGACAATGTAGGGGCTAACACGTAGCAATTTAAAATGGATAATGAACATATCAAACAGAAAAGAGCAAAGAGAAGCAGCCTCAGTTAGCCGAAAAGCATGGGGGAGATAAGCTCCTAAAATGAGGGAGATTTGGCTGCCAATGCAGGATATTTATGCAGACAGAAAATTTTAGTGGTACACGAGGCAATATGAATTAGTTTGAACACAACTGTATATTTAACCCTTTCACTGTCTGTAGTGTCACGATTCAAATTGATGCAAGTAACATCTACTTTCGACACCACACCTTTGACCTTACAATCTTACTTGTCAAAAATAGAGTTTTTCCTTCTGTTCGTTTCAAAAAGTTGTGTTGTTCTGACTTGGAATTCCTATTGTTTCTACAATAAAGTATTGGTGAGTTTAATGTAATTGTACTTACCTCATTACATTGGTGACCCCAAATTCGTTTTTTAAACTTGTAGTGACCCACGCAGTTAATTCTAAAATATTTTTCCTTGCCCAATATTATCCCAAATTGACGCAAATGATGTA
>JANTCA010090980.1:0-13493 GCA_024741275.1 Chironex yamaguchii
CAACAAAAAACAACACAAAACAGAGCAAGATTGTAGAAAGGAACAGAGCAACATAGCACATCATAGGACAACACAGTGCAGCACAAGGCAGAGTAAAATTGTATAAAGGAACAGAGCAAGATAGCACAACCTAGGGCGACACAGTGCAACAAAAAGCAACACAAAACAGAGCAAGATTGTATAAAGGAACAGAGCAGCATAGCACAATATAGGTCAACACAGTGCAACACAATACAACACAAAACAGGGAAGATTGTATAAAAGAACAGAGCAGCATTATTACAACATAGGACAACGCATTGGAGCAAAAAACTAAATAAAATACAATCAGATTGTAGGAAAGAACAGATCAATATATCACAACATAGGACCAGACAATGCAGCTGAAAAAAAAATAAAACAAAATCGAGCAGCATAGCAAAACATTGAACAACACAGTGCAGCAAAAAACAACACAAAACAGAGCAAGATTATATAAAGGTACAGAGCAACATAGCACAATATAGGGCAGCACTGTGCAACACAAAACAACACAAAACAGACCAAGATTGTATAAAGGAGCAGAGCAACATAGCGCAATAAAGGGCAACACAGCGCAACTCAAAACAACACAAGACAGAAGAAGATTGTATAAAGGAACATATCAACATATCACAACATAGGACAACACACTGCAGCACAAAACAACACAAAATACAATCAGATTGTAGAGAGGAACAGTTCAATATTTCACAACATAGGACAACACAGTGCAGCACAAAACAACGTAAAATATAATCAGATTGGATAGAGGAACCGAGCTAAGTAGCAAAACATTGAACAACACAGCGCAGCACAAAACAAAGCAAGGTTGTATAAAGGAACAGAGCAACATAGCACAAGATAGGGCAACACAGTGCAACACAAAACAACACAAAACAGAGCAAGATTGTATAAAGGAACACAGCACCATAGCAAAACATAGGGTAACAAAGTGCAACACAAAACAACACAAAACAGAGGAAGATTGTATAAAGGAACAGAGCAACATAGCGCAATATAGGGCAACACAGTGCAACACAAAACAACACAAAACAGAGCAAGATTGTATAAAGGAACTTAGCAACATAGCACAACATAGGGCAACACAGTGCAAGACAAAACAACACAAAACAGAGCAAGATTGTAGAGAGGAACAGAGCAACATAGCACATCATAGGACAACACAGTGCAACATAATACAACACAAAACAGGGCAAGATTGTATAAAAGAACAGAGCAGCATTATTACAACATAGGACAACGCATTGGAGCAAAAAACTACACAAAATACAATCAGATTGTAGGAAAGAACAGATTAATATATCACAACATAGGACAACACAATGCAGCTGAAAAAAAAATAAAACAAAGTCGGATTGGATAGAGGAACCGAGCAACATAGCAAAACATTGAACAACACAGTGCAACACAAAACAACACAAAACAGAGCAAGATTGTAGAAAGGAACAGAGCAACATAGCACATCATAGGACAACACAGTGCAACACAATACAACACAAAACAGAGCAAGATTGTATAAAGGAGCAGAGCAACACAGCGCAATATAGGGCAACACAGCGCAACTCAAAACAACGCAAGACAGAAGAAGATTGTATAAAGTAACAGATCAACATATCACAACATAGGACAACACACTGCAGCACAAAACGACACAAAATACAATCAGATTGTAGAAAGGAACAGTTCAATATTTCACAACATAGGACAACACAGTGCAGCACAAAGCAACACAGAACAGGAAGCTACAATACCATTATATGTCAATAATGTAGACCGGAGGAGAACAACGCAGCAGTAAACAAACAGGTACATGATAACAAAATGTATGACAAATTAAAACGATACAGCACGCCTAGCACAAGATATAGCAAATAATGACGACCAGAAGAGAACAGCAAGACAAAAAATGGAGCAACAACGTATACAATAATATAACACTGGACATAAAATTACAGCAACCTAACACAGGATATAGCAGCCTAAAACAACAAAATACAGAGTAGGATTATATAAAACAAGGCAGAGGATGGCGGCACTACATAGAACAACATAATGCAACACAACACAACACTAAACGGCAAACAATAATGCAATACCATTTCAACCATTATAGTACAATAATGGAGACCAGAAGAGAACAACACGACGACAAAAAAAAGATGTTTCGTGTTATCCTATGTTTCGCTGTATTTGATATTAGGTTCTTCTGTTTTGTGTTGTCTTCACTGCTATGCATTTTGTTGTTTCATTTTTTAATTTTTGGGCTGTTCTGTATTTTTGCGTTGTGCTGTTGTGCGTTAATCACTCTTCCTATGTTGACTGTTTAGTGCTATTCTGCGTTATCTTATGTATTTTCATTGTTGTCCCATTCTGGTATACTCTGTTATTTTGTGCTACTTCGTTTGGTGATGTGTCGCAATATTTTTCCATATTAAATATTGTGCTGTGTTATGTTGTTTTTTGTCGTTCTGTGTTATCCTGTGTTCTGCTGTGTTGCTTTTTTTCTGTGCTATATTATGTTATTACTATTTGTGTTGTTTTATTCTGGTTTGTATTTTTTTGTGTTGTGCTGTCATGTGCGTTTTAGTCTCTTCTTATGTTGCCTGGTTAGTGCTGTTTTGTACTGTACTATGTCCTGCTGTTTTTGTTGTGTTGCTATATTTTGCTCGATATTATGCTGTGTTTTGTTATTAAGTGTTGTGCTTTGTTATTAAGTGTTGCGCTGCATTGTGCTGTTCTGTATTGACGTATGTTGTGCTATTCTGTGCGTTTTTTTGTGTTTGCCATTCTATATTTTGTCGCACTGTTTTTTATTGTTGTAGTGCTTCGTACTATGTTGCTTTAAACTGTTTGCAATACCTTTATTATGAACGAGTCTTTTGTAATAAAAATCACTTGCCCTTTTTGCTCTTCTGCTTTCAAAAAGATTTAAATTTCAGAATACAATAACTACCTAAAAGACCATAGTCAACTCATTACAAACAAAGGATGAAAGTGATCGACCACCTGCGCCTTGAAGTTGAGTATACAAACGACAACTTGCCATACTAAGCCAACCACCCAACTGGATCGGCAAATTTATGTATTTCCATTATACGATATCTACCGTTAGTGATTTATGTTGTTGCTAATCAAAACGTTACTCACAATAAACAATTTTGAATTGTTACCAGAATATGTTCTAAGAACTATTTAAACAATACATTTTACTTGTTCTCTCATTTTATGGCGATTAGTTTAACAAAGGGTTCATTGAGGGCTACCGTAAACACTTTGATTGATGATAAATTTTAAATCCTAATAAGAACTTGGGACTCCAGTAATGGACATATGTATATCAAGGACCAAACTTTGTTATCGTGATTTCGTTCAAGAACAAATTTCATATACATAGAATTTTCCACATTGAAAATGATGACAGTAGAAGAATATTTGAAATATTTACTTACCTTTTATACAGCAAACTCTGAGCATGTTTCCTGTATATGGTGATGATTTACGACCTTACCAAAAATCTTTCTCTCTTTGCTAAACGTCTTGCTAATATATAATCAGCTCAGAATCCCTATAGGCCTTCTCCAAATCAAGATTGGCAAGTGCTAAAAAGAACTCAATGATCATATTTGTCATTAAACAAAGGAACTCAAAGTGAGCAAGCACGGCGCTGTGCAGACTCAGCTGTTTCTGTCGTTCAACTGAAACTCTAGACGAAGTTTAACTGTCATCAAAATTCACTGCTCATTGTCAAATTCTTTGATTCCCTCTTATTTCTCGACACTTTCAATGTTCTAATGAGATCGTCAATTGCAAAGAAAGTGGTTCGTGTGTCCATAGTGGTCGGCTTACCGCGGCACACCCAGCGGAAAACGTATGCCGCTGAGTGGACCCCTTTTTACCTCTAGGAGGTTAATCCAGGTAAGATACCACCGTAGCGGGGGTGTGACATCACGGGGATGTAGTGTATGCAATTAACTTGACGTTATGTATAATACCCGGAAGTATACTGGCTTCAGCGCATAAATATGATATCTATTCTAAACGAAGATTTGTCCTGTAGGAGTCAACTGCACGTTTTTAACTCGATGAGTTTTCAAATTAGGCACAGTTATGACATATTTGGAGGATTTTGCCAAAGCTTCTGGTCTAACGACGAAAATGTGCTACATGGTTAACTTAACGCAAATAACACAAAGTACGCAGACCAGCAACAAAACAAGGCCAGATTTAGAGGAACCTGATACGATGGGGATAATCGAATTATGAAGATATTTAAACGAAATGATGTGTGACACTGTTGTTGCACACTGAAATTAATGGGAAAAGATCATAGGTTTTGTTTGTGACTGAATACTTGATTTAAAAGGCAAGAGATAAGACAAGCGGTACTATTTTGTGTTTGATTTGCTCACATTTAAGTAATAATCAACTCAAAACATTTCCATGGAGATATGGACAGGCGTCTGGTTTATGTTTGGAATGGTTCTGAATCTTAAGAACAACGCGCATTGATATTTTTTATCATCAAGGCGCTGGAAATTAATAAGCGTGCATTTAGACATCTTCTGCACAAACAGGAAGTATTTTCAGCTTCCATGTCATAACCACACCGAGGGCAAATTAATGCGCTGAATATTAATTACATACTTCCCCTTTACCAACGTTTGAATAGTCAAAGTGCGCAGAATGATTACAGGACGACTCTTCCACGCGGAACGGATGGGACCGTTCTCTAAAAGGCTCCAAGTATCAACTACTTTCTAGAAACCTAAACGGATCATAAAGCTAGCATATTTTTACAACATAATTCTATTGGTTCCCATCTAAACGAAAACACTAACCAGGACAATCATGCTACGGTTCCAACCACAACCAGCCGCATGTAAACGCTGTCTTTTGGTCACGTTTTCCTCGACTTATTCATGACAAAGACTTAAAAGGGCTTCATCAGTTATATATCAAGCAGTTACCATGCCCAAATACCTCTCCTATTACCCATAAAATCACTATAAATGCCACCAGGTCGCATCATGACTTCATATTGGCCTGTACCTGACGATAGAATATAGATAACCGCAGGGATGCTTGTCCCCTACGTCTCTTTAGTGCCATGACATACGACTATCTAGTATAATTGTTATGCCTGCTGTATACGGCAAGTCTACTGTTTATGCCACGACTGTCCAAGAGATATTACCTAGGAGATGTGTAACAAAATCGCAAGTAAATCCTGCTTGGATGTCGGTTTCCTCTTTCGGATGTCAGCTTTGTGTAATTGCATGACCATGTAAGACAAATCAGGAGATAACTAGCTGCAAAGAGCGACGGTAAGGAGTAAAAATAAATGGATACTATTTATGGAGTAAATTGAAAACCCTGTTAACACTCTGTTTTAAAGCGTTGCCCAACATCACAAAATAACGAACAATGCATGAAAGCTAGGAAATGGTGAGTTTAAATCTATACATCGCGTGGTTTTTAAATTAAAAGCAGCAAGAAAGTGAAATCCTATACATTTTAATAGCGCTAGTTGCGGGTGCAACTAATTGGTTTGCAACTGTTCATAAATGAGCGTAAGTGAGTCCGAACTGCGATGAAGCCACACAACTGAGAAGAAAAATCAACCGATCAACCATCTTTTCCAGCAAGAAAATATTAGCTTGGGATGAAATCAAGTGAATCCTGTTAATGGCAAAGCAGCATGTTCTGTCTACAAGAGAATTCAAAAGTAAAAGTCGAGCTACGCAACTATAGATGGAATAGTTTGAGTTTAGTTGACAAAGATGTGAGAACAGTATGTGGACCAAGCCAATGGTTTATGACAAAAAGAGTTCCCTGCTTTTGCTCTGCGACCTGCACTGTAATACTGTTCGTGGATTCTGTAAGCGAAGTTTGTTATCAGCTAATTGTCTATCTGTACATCTTTACGACTAAGAAGAACTTGTTTCAGATTGTTGAAATTGTAAGCGGTGATTATTAACGGCGTCAAAGAAAAACAAGCCTCAGAAACGTGAACAATCAAACGAAAAAACTACTTTTGTCCTGGGTTACATAATATAAACAAACGATTTTACTAAGGTCAGGTGTAAGGTACAAGATATCCAAGAACTAGAAAATTCCATGAATCTAAACAATCTTTTACTATCTTCCGACACCTCTGTTATACCATTTACCAAACATATAGACTTGCTTGAGACCATTGATGATATTAAACGATTCTACAGACAACTTAGACTTTTTCACGCGTAGATTTTGCAAGCGAATGTTGCTACTTGTCTTTCTGTATACCTTTACGAATAAAAAGAACTTGTTTTAAAAGGTTGAAATTGTAAACGGTAATTATTAACTGCGTCAAGGAAGAACAAGATAACACTGGCCTGCGAAGTTTCAAAGGTAAAGCATCTGACAAAAAAATCTAGGGTAATTTGCTATGCAGAATCCCAAAATCACACTCATTTTGTTCAATCAGGTCACGTTTTTGAGATATAAGGCGGTGAAAATAATTAAAAATGCCATTTAGTGCTACAGACGTTTTCGGATCTCCTTAACAACCGCGTATAGCAAGAAGTTGAAGGGGCAAACAAAGCCGATCGCGGCATTAAAACTTTAAGTTGTGGTGCGAGGGAAAGTTAGTTTCTGTTTAGTTTTTAAGTTATTTTGTTTTGAAAATGTCAAAAAGCTGTATCGCCAATGGATACAGTAATCACGGACGGATGGGGGAGGCTTTAAGCTTCCTTATAAAGTCCCTTTGCCTTAGCCATTTTGTATGGTTTTGAATACAGGGTCAGAAGAAAGTACCTATAAGACCACTAGCAACTGTAAGAAGATAGATAGCCTAAAAAATTACTCCGTGAAACAAATCTATGCAAGGAAACGTAATCCCTACACTTACCGACTGCTATTTATACATAAGACGCTTCCTCTAATGAAGATTCTTCACTTCTGTAGTCTATAGTACCACTGAACTTGAAGCTGAAGTGGACAGTCATGGAGATTGACTAATTGAAGCAAGAAAAAGCGTACCTTATGGCCAAGAAAAGGTGTCTTGAGCAGCATGTTAGTAACTTTACATCAAAGACTTAATTCTGTCGAGATTAGGTTTTTGTGTTGTGAACACACACCGACCTTACTGCCAGAGATGGCAAGTATACTTCAGAAGACAGTAATTTCATAAAAAGGACGGAACTTCAAGTTTCTCTAAATATCTTCCCTGTGCTTCTCCCCGCTTATTAATGTATTTAGATGGCGTTCTACAACGCACAAGACCTAAAAACACTAAAATAATACCAAAACAAGACCATACTCCATAGGAAACACTGTTGTTTGCCCTTCGTCGGACGTCACCACAGTTCTGAGGGAAATAGTCTAGGTGGAACTGTAGAAAGTGCATTTTGACAGACATGCGAGCCCCTAATGTTTGATAACTGTTCAAAAGCTCATTGTCTTCTTTCTCGTATTCTGCACTTCGGTTATTCCCTAGAAAGTTTCTTATCACTGACCACCAAACGTGCACCTCAGCTGCGTTCAGTGCATGGTCAAACATTGAGTTCTCATAAGTTCCCTTATCTGAGGCCCATCAAAGATGCCAGCCTTAAGCATTTCGAGACTGATCCGAGGAAACTTCTGCTGAAGAAAAGTAAACCCCATGCTGTCCTTGGCCATTTCCTTCACTAAGTTCTTCATCAGTCCCAGTTTGATATGTAAAGGTGGCAGTTAGTTGAACCTGGCATCGATAGTACTGGTCTAACAGGAACATTTATTTTATGTACCTGCATAGCCATGCAATCTCGGTAATTGACTACCAACCAATTTCATTTCCTTGAACAGACTTTCATCTATCTTCTCATCTACATGTAAACTATTCACTGCAGCATTAATTCTTTCTTCCTTTTTCAAGCACAACTCCTTTGCATTCTTTCTATTCGTGGTCATTTTCAGTTCATGTTCAGTACTTCAGTTAACTCCTTCATTTAAAACTTGGGCTAGCGCTGGCTTAGGGTAAGCCTATCTCCAATTCTAACCCTATTTTAAAGTGTGTGTAATATGTTTTGGTGCTCAAGATAAAAGTGACCTAAAGCAAGGCCCGTGAAGTTTACACCTATCCATTTGTGTTATATCACTTAGCATAAAGTAGGTGGTAATCTGTTCCTGACAGACTAGCGCAAGGGCATTCTACTGTTTCACTTAATACTCTAATAATGTTCACACTCCATTTTAAGCCGTTTAAACTTTCTACCACTATGACACAGCTGTGCTACCTCAGTAATGTATCCCTTGAAGGCAGAAGGACGTGACGGAAAACAACAATGAGAAGGACAAATACTAAGTGTGATATTCTCAGTCTGTTCATTATTTTCTCTGAGTATGTGAAAATGAAAAACTCTGAGAGAAAACAACGGGGATTAAGTTGACCACGAAGCAACACATAATCTTGTCACCTCTCCCCGTCGACCCGTACACGACCCTTGGCAATAATTATGATACTATTTCTTCAACCTTTCATCAACCTGCTTCCGGGAGATCTTTGATCATTTCCTCTTTTTTTATTCAATACACTGAAACCAAGTCGTTTCTGGTTTTCCTTCCATTAGCCCGTGAAATCGTGTCCACCATAATATCAGCCTTAAGGCTGTATTTAGTTTTAAGTAACCCACGTGACCCAGACCCAGGCCAACGTTCCAGGGCCTGCGTTCACCTGCTAAGTTCACCTGTGGTAGAGTATGCAGCTCAAAGATCGGCCTCTACGAACTTACTGACAAGCATGGTATTCTATACAAACTATTTGTTTTGTTCAAGCACTCCAGTCGAAGAAAGCAGCGAGTAGTCAACGAATATAATTCATGTTATGCAAATCAGAATGTACGATACAAACAGTGCATTCTATTCAAATGTTTACAATAAATTACAAGAATTTTTAAAATCTACCTAGAAATTGCAATCTAATACGCCTACGAAGTATTGAAGAAAGTGATTACCATCCTATTTTGGAGTCAGTTCCAGTCGAATAGCGTATGATGAGGCTAAGACGACAACAAACGGAGAAAATCTTAGGGCATTTTGGCAATCAGTTCCCTAATTTGTCTGTCCAGTTCAGCTATAATACGATCATCGGTCGTGTAAACACCTGTTTGCAACAAGGTGTCTCTCTCTTCTATGAGCTTAGCTACTCGATTATCATGAAGAACATTTCTGCTATTCTCGATTTCGACAGTTTTCCTAGCTGCCTCGATCTCTTGTCCCCTTCTCATGTCAACGTGAGGCTGCTCCTCATTGGTGGGAAGCGGCTGCAGCCCTTGAATCTTTAATCTGTATAAAATATGCAGAAAAGACGTCGTTGTATTTATGCCTCTCAGTCAACGCAGTCATCTACGGTACCACTGCACCAACAGGTCAAAGACTCGTGAATTGCCATGCGCACTAAAGTTTGCGGAACGTCTTTTGTGCGTTTGTGTGTGCGTTTATAATTAGGATAGCACCGATCGGTAGTAACAGTCTGTTTACCCAACAGCACAAGATGCAGAACATGATGGGCTATTTGATTAACATTTGCATTTTTGACAAATGGACGTTAAATCTTGAGTTTCGATTATTGAAGCAGGAAGCAAATGTCTCGGTTTTCTGTGTTGCCCAGAAATATATTGGTTGCGAGCAGCTATGATATTTACTTTGTACCCAATTGACGAACAGTGAATAAAAACAGAACTGTTTAAGTTCTAATTCTGTTAAACAGGTCAGTAATTAGTAAACAAGCCTGTTATACTTCCATACAAGCAGAACTGGGGTATTTTGGATTGGATATACACGATTTTCCTCCACCAGCATTCAGGTAAAAACTAAAATTTAAGTAGGCTTCATGTATTACACTAGAAAGTGTGATGGCTGCTTAAGAAGGACAGCGAAATTACACTCCAGCAAGATGTGTCCCTTGACTATAGCGAAGATGTATCGTATAACAATTAATCGAAACTATTTCAATTCACTTCAGATTATCCTTCTTAAACCACCACTCGTTGGTTACTGTCAGGTACATGGTTTATCAAAAACTAGAATAAAACTTTTAACAGAGCAGCCAACAAACACTTGGCAATTAACAAGAAGAATGCCTTTCTACGTTTTGTTGCTGTCCTTACTAATAAAAACCAAAGACAGAAATGAAAGCGATGGTGGTAACCAAAAGCACCACACGAAATTTAAGGTTGCCTCAAATATATGTCCATTCTTTCAACAAGAACAGTCTTTCACCACGTTTTAAGCGTCTGGCTACCTTACTCCCAGTCCCGGAGAGAGCATGTCAAGAGAGCTTTCTATCCTGTCACTTCAAAGAATCCCTTAGTAAATCCCTGATTGACTGAATGTCAATCATTAGCACTGACCATAATTCGGACTTAATCTTGAAACTGTGAGAAACGAAAGACGACGTCCGGTTGTGCGATAGAAAAATTTTGTTCACAGGACCGAAGACGGAACAAAGAACAACATGCTTTAAACCAGCACGTGCTGCAGGACACTTCAGTTTACAAACAGCAGACAGTTGTCTATCCTTGCACTACCAATAAATGTCACAGTTGTTTACCTCCACATGTAACACAAAACTAATTTAAGACGTAATTTCTTCATTTGCTTAAAAAAACAGAAAATACGTTCTGAAGGTTATCTTAGAAAAGCAATTTGAATGGGCAAACTGAGTAATTTTGTCCCCAATTGGTCATAATCGAAGAATATTTAATTTGAAGATATTTAACTTGCAGAATATTTAACTCAATCGAGAAAATAAGAATGTTCCGCCGTGATTTCAGATAATTAAAAGTATCAACAATACAGTAATATTCCAGATTTGTTATCAATATTTTCACGCAAATCAAATTTATGATTCGTGTTATAAGGTAGAGAGAAGACTATTTTTCTTTTCATCATACTTCTAATTCTGCTTTTCTTTTGTTTATACTGCAGATGCAACTTTTCTTTTTCTTATACTTCTTATTCTACATGTACTTTATTTATATTTCATATTTTACTAAACTTTTGTAGAGGGCGCATGCTAATAGCAGTATCTACGTCATATTAGAATGCATGTCATGTGTAAAAAAATCATCAGAAATAAAGAAAGAGTAAGGATGACTTTGAGACTGATTAGTGATTTTTAAGTTAACAGTAAAACCCAGGTAGAACAATACACATCTCACCAATTCTGCGTATTAATGGTTAGAACTGAGATGCGATCAATCACAAATAACTGATACTGGTGAATCACGATGCCAGTGTTTATTGCTTAACAGCTAAGTGCAGACGTTAACCATGGACAAGCTGAAACAAATAGTTGTTTAAGCAAGTTAGACATTGGAGATTATGAATTTACAACGAATTCCAACCAATTGCGAATACTGACCAGGACAAGGATTCCTAATTAAAAGTTGCAAATGAAATCCTGTACTAGAATTTAACTAGAATTTCCAAAGATGCTTACGTTTTCAGAACGTTGTCATGGTTCTCGAATGTTATACGGGACCGCGTTAACCATGACCAGGAAACCCGTTGCCAAAAGAACATTTTGCAGCATCACATTTCTATTCTCGGTGGTTTTACTTTGTGCAACAGAAGTATTATTCGTAGTTTTGATACAACTCCCCAACCTGTATCTGTAGATGCATTTACCAAGTAATCCACTGAGTACTATTTTGTGGCGAAGTGACAGATTATGATGGCAATGGAGGACAACAAAACAGCGCTCGTCCTCTCTTATACTTTAACAAGAAATACGTGTGTGTGTTCACGTGAATATGCATGTGTGTCTTTGCACTGTTAAGCTTACCCTATATGAATTTGCACTTGAATCATTTGAAAAGTATATTCGTTCCTCTGTTTAGAGTTTAACACCATGGAATAATCAGCAATCTCCAAAATATACCATAAGTTGTTCCAGACACCATCAGTCGAGGACAATATGTTCAGACTCCGTGCTCTATTAATATTCTCTTGGATTAAACAATCACTTTTGATTCTATTCATTCGTTCGTCTATCCATTCGTTCGTCTATTCATTCATTCGTCTATTCGTTCGTTCACTCCTTCGCTTCTTCTTTCAGGAACATCTTACACCATGAAAGCGTTGGTATATGGAATTTTCCTTTCTCTAATGGTCGTGTCCTTGATAATTCAAACAAGATTCTCCGTAATCAATAACTGGCAATACGATAGGTCTACCTTAAACTTGATGACCATGGACTTCCCCAGTCCTAATATATATGTTAACTTCCATGGCACCTTCCAATCGCTCTATGATATCCACTTACGCTACACAGTAATCGTCAAACAACTAAGCTGCAAAAAATTGTATGGATTACATTGATTGACTTTGTAAATATTCCACTCTTTGATACACGATCTTTGTCGAGGGCTATATCCAACGACCAACGCTACGAAGCACTATTACTGTTAAAAATTACCACCCCAAACTGGAGAATATGGAAAAACATGTTAAACAGTAAGAATACCTGTTTCGAAAGTATGCAGCGCGAAAGATAAAATAGACCGTTCACAAGAGAACGAGAAATCTTAAACAACAAATACTCCACTTATTCAAACATACCTCTCCAGTTCTTGACGAACCTCCTTTAGTTGGTCTTTTTCCGTCTTCACAGCCTATGGAAACAGAATATTTATCTAACTATAGAGAAAGAATTTGGGAAATGGATTGCTATGTAATAAGACGAATAAAAAAATTTGGAGTTACTAAGTAAAAAACCAAAATGCACGTATATGCGCATATATAACCAAAATACGTATTTCGAAAATACAAGATTCCTGATATGGTTTAAAAACATTGTGTACTTTTGAATACTGAGTATACTTTTGAATACTGAGTGTACTTTTGAATACGACTTGTTCTTCCTGTCGTGTATTTGTTGTTAGTATTTCACATTCTCGTGTTTATATGTGTGTGTGCAGAGAAAAATCTTTGTTAATATCATGAAAACAATGATAAGCCTACGTACAGCTCGAGGGACTAAATCAAGACTTCGTAAGAGTACATTTCCACACACAAAACTGCAGAGGTCAATATCGAAATATAGAAAGCCTCCAGCCGTACTTCTTTTTAACACGGAATGTTCTTCAATTTGCCAGATGTCATTTTCACCATACGTGAGTTCAATGGCTTTTCTTAAATTCACTGGCAATTGCTAGTCATGTACAAAAATACAATGATTCACAAAATTGTAATGTAATGGGTCTAGTATACGACTAATAAAGCAAAAAAGTTTAATATTACCACCCTTTTAAAAAAGATAACGATCCACCCGCGACTTTTCGATCTACAAGGTCTTAGTCATGCGACAGAATGAGAAATAGATAGTGCATAGATCATGTATTTGTAGACAAGGAGGACTGGAATCAAGCATAGAGAGAACGAATCCGAGTAGAGATAAAAGACAATAACAAAGGTAAGAATAGTTATGC
>JANTCA010090981.1:0-13492 GCA_024741275.1 Chironex yamaguchii
TAAACAATCGGATTGGAAATCTTATTGCACCTATCTTTGGAAGTGTCACATTTGATCATGTTATCTTGTGCAAATCGTTGATTGTAGCTCTATGTGTCATTGCTATGTGTATACTGGCATCACATTTTTATATTTCATGTAAGAATACAGGCGACACTGTTCAAAATAAAACGTATAATGACAGACGGCAGAAGAACTATGAGCTTGATTATCGAGGTACAGTGTCAAATGAAAGTGGAACAGATAGATAAAATCATATTAGCCTGTTGAGTTATTCTCATCCCCTTAACCATAAAATGCTGGTTCTTGTAAAGTATATGGCTTGGAAAGAGCGTATAACAGATATTATGAAGCCATCAGAGGGCAGTCGGGGGGATTTGATGTTATTTTATCAATTATTAGCAGTGAAGAAGTGCCCGAATGACGTCGTTTAAGCAACTCACTTATATGCTTACCACGCTTATAAACTGCCTTCGATGTTCTCTAGTCACCAGACCAAAAATTGTTTGGGCGAACACTTACTAATCAGTGTCATTTCTGTTAACTATGTTTAAACGCGTATTTCAATGGTGTGCCAAAAAGACATTTCTAGAGACTGAACTGAGCAATGTAAGCACTTGTTAAATTTGATGCTCGATCCACCCCTGTCTAATTCTGTAAATAAGCTACCTTTCTAATATCTTTAATAGCAGAGTCCGTTTTCGACCTAGCATATTAATTACAATCCCTATTCATGCTCATCCCTTTATCTTATTGAAAAGCATTTGTGGTATATTTCAAAACTATCAACGTTCCTTTGTTTTCTAAGGTTTAATTGCATTGTACGAACACAAATACACTTGTGTCATCAATAGTAGGACACATAGCTAAACGTATAAAAACATATTGAACTTGTCTCATGAATTTTCTTCGCTTCATAGCTCTGAACCTTATATCAAAGGAGTTACAGGGAAACAAATTTATCATTTTTAACACCTCAAGGAAATATTCTCGCTAGTGTCATCAATGAGAGTACATCGTTGTACGAAGGATACCGTAATTTATTATGGATGAAAATAAACTATTATCTCTGTTACACCATGACAACGAGTTTATTCGAAGAAGAAGCTTAGAGATTTCTCTTTTCTTTGTAATCATAATGTGTACCGGGGTTCAATATGGGGATATTATATCATCCATCACTCAATATGGCAAAGATCTTCAAGTTCCAAATTGGTTTGTTGGATTAGAAGTTGCTGCAACACAAGCATCTGCTATAGTTTTCTTGCCTATCATGGGCAGATTATATGACAAAATCAAGCGGACGAAGGAAATGTTATCTGCAATGTTCGCACTGTGTATCCTTGCCCAGCTTACGTACACTCTGCAATTTTCAAAATGGTTTCCTGTCATTGGTAGAACAATTCTTGGAATCGGTATGGCTTTTCATCCAGTTGTTTACGGTGAGGCCGCATTGATAACCTTGCGAAAAGATCGAATGAAATTGTTCAGTACTATTCGTGGTGGCTACTATATTGGTCTGTTTTTAGGACCACCAGTCAACCTTGTTATGAAATATATGCATTTTCATTTAGGTATCTGGTATGTAAGTGCATCCAACGCTGCTGGTCTACTTAACGCAATTGTATGGATTGTGATAGAAATACTCGTACAATTTTTGATCACAAATCTAGCCAAGGATTTGATAGATGACAAGTTTAATTTTCATGGAGCAATACAAAGCAAGGATTTTAATAAGAAGGATTATTGTGATCAAGACATCGTGCGTGGGAAAGAAAAAAAGAAAATTATTTCTTCGCCATCAATGGTTTTAGTCATTTCTGGAACATTCCTTGCAGGATTTGTTGGTAGCCTAGACCTATTTGGAGATGCATTGCTTGTTTCTCTAGTTACTCAAAACGATTTTAAGTGGACACCCGTAGAAACAAGTGTAGTATTTTTAATTGGAGGTTTAATAATAACTATGCTATTGATAATTATTCGTTTAAAGGGAGAACATATGTCTGAAACATGGACACTTCTTGGTGGTTTAACGGTGGTCATTTTCTCTTGCTTCTTTTGGGTTCTATTTCAAGTATTCAGACCGAATCAGAACATTAGTATAGCACTATTTTCTGCTTCTATGGTCCTTAATTATGTTGCTGATCCATTTGTGAGTGTTTCATCTATGTCCCTTTTATCCAAAGTGACACCAAGTGAATTGCAAGGTACAATGTTTGGTCTGATGCTCCTAAACCTTCGCTTGGCAAGTCTTATAGCGCCTATATTTGGAAGTGTCGCATTTGATCATGTTATCCTGTGCAAATCATTGGTTGCATGTGTATGTGCTATTGCCATGTGTGTGCTGGCATTATATATGTATATCCAATACAAGAATTCAAACGACATTATGCAAAACGAAATCTATCAAGACAAACTTCAGAGGGATTGTCAGCTCGATTATCGAGGTACAGTGTCAAAGGACAACAGGTCAGGTAGATAACACAGATTAGTCGATGCGGACTTCTGCATCCTGTTAGTTGATCCAACATGACGTCAAAATTGCTTTGGAAAGTGAGGCCCAAGATCTAAAACGAGAATAACGATGATCAAACATTGTGAAAGGCACCGCGAATTTAAATTACATCTTCAAATAATCTTTTTTATGATTTCGATATAATGTCATCGTGTCTTGTAAAGCCCTTAGTTCACATCTCTCAGGAGAGTCTCGCAAAAATCACTTGCAAGTGTGTTTTATCTAAATGATGATGATTGTTTTTGTATTTATTGCTTCAGCTGAATATTTTGACTTGTTAAGGGTGCTGGTATTGAAGTTCAGAGGTCAAAGATCATTTCCTATTGTCCCTTGCGTTGGGTGATTCGACTTCCCATGGCAGTTTAGCATTCTGTGGTCATAAAGTCTTGTGCGCATTTAAAACAGAAGTCTTGCAGACCTAGTGGAAGCTGGCAATTTTTCTCTGTTCTGAATTGTGAAAAGTGGTAGGACAAGAAAGACGGTCGCAGTATTCAGTAGATAGAGAATTTACATTTATGACGAAAGCTGTTTGGGTATGTCTGATAATCGGAATTCATTGGTTTAGAAGGTCTGCTAAAATTATGCATTTGGATGTTACTTATTTATGTTGGTAAAGTAATACACGTACACGGCCATATTTACCCTGGTATAGGTGCAACTGTAAAAGGTAATTTCTAGGAAAGTTTTCTCTGCCATATTGAAATATAATTAAAAGGGGTAAAATCCAAGAACTTTCTAAGTTGCGAATTAATACTTGTTAGCATTATGGTAGGGCGTATTGTATTCTAGACTAATGCTTCCCTGATGTTCACAAGTTTGATTTTAGAAACATTTTTTTACATGGCTAACTGTGAAAGTAAAGGATGATTCAATTTCAGCATTTAGTCACTCATTGTCCTTTGTCCTGTATTGAGAGACCATATGTCAGTAATTGTCCTTTGTGCTGTATTGATACGGCATTTGGTCACTACTTGTTCATTATCCTGTATTGAGACAGCATTTTGTCGCTACTGTCCTTTATCCTGTACTGATACAGCATTTTGTTACTACTTGTCCTTTGTCCTGTACTGAGAGACCATTTGTCCGTCCTGCATTGAGGCAACAATTTGTCACTTATTGTCTTTTGTCTTGCATCCAGACAGCATTTGGTCACTGTCTTGCTCTGACGCATGTCTTAGAATACTGTTTTTCAGCTGTCATGTTCATTTTTAGTTCTTGTGTTGTCTACTCCAGGTGACCTGTTGATCAGGACTCGCAACAACTCACTTTGACTTTATGGGTAAAAACAAGTTTTCTGGTCAGTGTATGTCAGCTGAATTTGGCAGCAATGTTAAAGATTTTTAAGTTAATGTTTGTAATTATTGTGTTATTTAGATAACTTAGAATCAGTCGATCAAGTTATCACATTTTTGTGTGTCTTATGATGTCCACACACAAATATCAGGTTCATGAGTGAAATAGTTCATGAGGCAATTGTAAGTATGTAAAAAATGATAACTACTGTTTTCCCCTAGGCGTAGTTGGCAAATTGGAAGGGTAAGATCCCGAAACTTGATCATTCATGTGCAAATGTTCAGATGTGCCTTGTCTGGCTATTGCTTCCATTCACTATACTAGAAATTCTTCTTTTGTATACAAGAGAAAGATAGGATGACACCATAGTCGATGAATGTATGTGGACGAGTTGACTTCCTCAGTGAATCATTGCCTTATCTCAATCAAAAGCAAAAAACACTCAAAAAAGATGCATCATTTGCTACTATAAAATACAACGATGAAAGAATCATTTAAAGAGGATTCGCTGTATTTCGTAAGATCCCCAGAATTTATCACGTCTCGTACAATGAGTTCTAACCTTGTGTTTCCTGTTAGTGGTTAAATGTGATGTCTGCAGTGCTTTCCCGCTTTACTATATATTTACAATTAAGTTGTCCAAAATATTTTGACATGGATTGTATTGATTAAACGGAAAAGGCATGACTCCAGGATAAGCATAGCTGAAGACATTCTATACGAATGCCAATCGCCTTACTAGCACTAGCAATTGAACACCAATTCCGTTTTAAACCAACACGACCGTTCGCTTGGTAAACGTTTTCATGCCACCTTAATCTAAAGCCCGTTCTTTAGTGATATGAATCAAATTTTCTACAGTCCTTGATTTCATTGATTGTTCTGGCTATGTCGCTAATAATATGGATGCTAGGCGTCCATGTCTGATGGTCCCACTCAGTTGGTCAATTATTCATCATACGAGTTCTTAAAGCCTCTGAGAAAAGGTGGTCTGATAGCTAGAATTCTAGGACATAGAAACATAAAAATGAAAAAACAATTTTTTTAATAGTCAGAGGAATCTCATTGTAGGATTCTTTATTCTGTTTTTGCCCTTAACATGAAGGATGATGGCAAAACAACTTTGTGAAGTAAGCAACATATTCTAGTTGCAGTATTATTTTACAGAAGTCCGTTATCATTATTACTGTTGTTAGTATATATTTAGAACCACAACGGATTGTAGTTAACATCAAAGTTATTGAATTCTGCTTTTTAAGATGTCTTTAGAACTTAGTTTAAGATACAGATTGGTTCTTACACATTTTAGTACTCAAAAATACATGCTCAAGCTTTAATATTGTCAGTGAAAGGAGACGTCAAATTGTGGCAAAAGGAGAGAAAAAGGTACATTTTATGCAACTTAGAATCAGTGATTAGAGTTCAAGTTTTACTTTTAGGAACACGCATGATATACACTTGAGCAACAGAGTGAACCGGTAGGGAGGCTATGTTGCGAAAATGTGTGTTGCTGAGGTATCTGTTCCACAACTATATAGTGTAATACATGCCATAGCTTTGTTTGTGGTAATAGTAATCAGCCATCGTTTCTTTGAGGTAATGTGGGATGTAAGAGTATTAATGCCTTAATGTTGTAAGGTTTCTTGACGCGGGAAATTGAAGAAGAAATTGTGATTTTGGAAAATACTTAATAGAGTTTTCAGATCTGTTTACAAAATTCACTGTATTTTATTTACGTTAATTGAAAAAGAAAATGTTTTCCTTGTAAACCGCAGAATTGAAGGTCACTTTGTAAAACTCTTCTCTGGCACTTTGGTTACGGTGTTAAAAATTCCTTCAGGGATTTTGATGAGGAACTGTTCCAGTGACCAGATGCCACTTATTAGGATTACACCTGATACCAGTACTGAAACTATTATTGCAATGTCTAACATTTTGTAAGATTGATTATATTCTCGTCGACAAAAAATTCAGAAATGCAATGAAATCCTGTAAGACTTATCCAGGTGGAGATTGTAATATTGACCACAAGCTTTCCATTACCAACATTGTTTGCAAGATGAAAAAAGTGAAAAAAACCCAAAAAGTTAAATAACGTTTGGACCTGACTATTTTGAAGCAGGATGTAGACATTCAAAAACGTTACGCAGTTGAGGTGTACAACATGTTCAAACAACTTACAGACACCAGCAATTCAGCAGAACAAGACTGCCGCTAAATAGAAGTTTGTCAGTTTTTCAAGGAACCGCTGAAAAGTTACTGGCGCAAGAAACACCTTGAAAGCAAGCAGAAATGAATGAACAACACTTTTCTAAATTGAATTAGGAAACAAATCTATACCAAGTAGGAATTCAACAGAAGAGTAACATTCAACATAAGTACATCAAAATCCACAAAAGGGATGTAGAAGAGGACATGTTGACTTGCCAACACACCTCTGAAGTAGTTCTGGAGACGCAATACATTTAAAATTGGTAGACAGATTACATTGGTGACCTGTTTGATGACACAAGTAACCTGCTAGACTTTGGCAAAGATACAGGATTGTCAAGAAATCAAAATAATAGAATCTGAAGTGGAAGTAGCATTACAAGAACTGCTTGCCGGTAAATCAATTCTACGGAAACCGGCGAGATTCCAAAACAAATGAAAGAACCACTATTTATTCCTCTACCAAAAAACGGAAATCTACTAAAGAGCAACAACTATTGCCTCATCAGTTGCATGGACCATATCATCTTAAGAGTTTTAATGCGAAGAAGAGAAACAAACTTCTCAGAGAAATCGGTGAAGAACAATTTGGTTTTAAGTCGAATTGTGGAACAAGAGATGCCATACTTGTGCCCAAAATACTTGGAAAAAGATCAATCCACCTTTTCCAGACAAATTCCCAGTGCGTGCGTGGCGCGAAAATGCTGTGTTCTGATTGGCTTCGGACAACTTCACAATGTTCTGATTACAATTTGTTTCCAAATCAAGAAATGGCATAAAATTACAAACGCTTATTTACTCTATATCACTCTGCTGTAATAACGTAATTGAAGAATCCTCCATTTTGTGGATTAATGAGCGAATCCGGTAGACAACTTTCAGCATTGAGCATACGCAGTTCTAATCACAACATTGCGAAGTTGTCCAAACTTTGGAACCAGCCAATCAGAACACAGATTAGTCTCGCCACACACGCACTTGAAATTTATCTGGAAAAGGTGGGTTGTTGAAAAGGTGACAATTTTAACTTCAGTGTCTTTACTGAAAGTTTTTTGTCTACGGGCTCCCTGTGGATTTTGCGTGTTTGAAGCGAGTGGAACTTTTCCTCGAGCTTAGTAATGATGGATGTAAACAACTTGATATATACTGGCGATGCACATCTTAATGAGGTCACTTTTTGCGAATGTACGTGTTAGGAACGGCAAAGCTTTTACTTAGGGAAAACTAAGCGCCACTTGCATTTACGAGCTTCTGAATTAGTTTGGTATTTCTGTTGTGACAAGGAAAAAGTTATCTACCCCTTCTCTTCCTTGTACTTTGGAAAACTTGCAGTCGTCGAGACATGGTTCTTTAGACGACTTTAATATCTGATCTCCTTTTCTTGGCGACTTACTCATTCACGAAAGTTTGTGAATAGCTAATAACAAACCTATGCTTCACAACAGCCAACTCAGTACACCTCTATTGCAATCTCAGTTTCCTTTATTATCATTAAGCCTCCATTTGGGACAATGAACAGTTACCGCCTTGCCAAGCATAAACAATGTTTTTACAGTTAATGCATTATACTAATGTCTCATCTAATAATTTCTCTGAAGATGTCAATGGCTTAGACGAAATTTTAAGGATAATAGTATATTAGCTAAATTCATGACTCTGTCTCTGAAGTTTATCATCCTCGTTCTCATATTTATTAGTACAATACGTCCTTCACCTTGGTTATCAATTGCTATGGGATATCATTAACTCATTTGTTATCTAGGGCTCGTGTATTTTGTACGAAAACAAAGGCATTGAACTTTTTCAAAGCTTTTCATTTGCTTCATTGCACTTAATGATGTATCGTTTGCGTGCGCAGGCATCCAAATAATCATTCCAAATTCCTCGAGGAAAGATTATTGATAGAGTCATCATTCAGGTTAGGAAATCGTACCTCATGGTATCACAGATAACTTGATTCACCATGGACGAAAGTAAACTCTCATTTCTGCTGAAACATGACCACAATTTTGTTCAAAGAAGACGCTCAGAGATTTCTCTTTTCTTTGTTATATCAATATGTCACGGTCTTCAATATGGGGATATTATATCATCCATCACTCAATATGGCAAAGAGCTTCAAGTTCCAAATTGGTTTATTGGGTTAGAAGTTGCTGCACCAGAGGCATCAGCAATAGTTGTCCTACCTTTCGTGGGCAGAATATATGACAAAACAAAGCGAACGAAGGAAATGTTATTTGTAATCCTTTTACTCTGCATCCTTGCCCATACTACGTATACCATGCACTTTACAAAATGGTTCCCTCTCTTTGGTAGAACACTTCTTGGAATGGGCGTTGTCTTTTCTCCAGTCATTTATGGCGAAACCACATTGATAACCCTGCGAAAAGATCGAATGAAGTTATTTAGCATTATTCGGGGTGGCCTCTATATTGGTATATTTTTAGGACCACCAGTCAACCTTGTTATGAAATATGTGCATTTTCGTTTAGGTATCTGGCATGTTAGTCCATCCAACGCTGCTGGTCTATTTAATGCAACTGTATGGATTGTCGTAGAAATATTTGTGCTATTGCTCATGACAAATCTAGCCAAGGATATGGCAGATGACAAATTCAATTTACAACAAGGCAGCCCCGAGATAATTCCCAAAGAGGAATTTATCAAGAAGGATTGTGATCAACACGTCATGGATATACAATTGAAAAAGAAAATTGTTTCCTCGCTGCCAATGGTTTTAGTCATTTCTGGAACATTCCTTGCAGGATTCGTTGGTAGCCTCGACTTAATGGGCGATGAACTGCTTGTTTCTCTCGTTACTCAGAACGATTTCAAGTGGTCACCTGTAGAAACAAGTGTAGTTTTTTTAATTGGTGGACTGATTGTAACTATGGTATTAATAATTATTCATATTCATGGGGAACATATGTCCGAAAAATGGACATTACTAGGTGGTTTAGCGGCAATTATTCTCTCTTCTTCTTTATTGATTCTCTATCAAATATTCAGGAGCAAAAAGAGCATTACTCTAGCACTATTTTGTGCTTCAATGGTCCTTAGTTATGCTGCTGATCCGTTAGTCAATGTTTCAACTATGTCTCTTTTATCCAAAGTCATACCAGCTGAGATGCAAGGTATTATGTTTAGTCTGATGCTCCTGAACGTTCGAATTGCAAGTCTTATTGCCCCTGTATTTGGAAGTGTCACATTTGATCATTTTGTCTTGTGCAAATCGTTGGTTCTAGGTATATGTGTCATTGCTGTTTCTGTACTGGCTTTTTTGGTGTACGTAGTTCACAGGGAATCAGGGGACACTGCCAGCCATTGATCACTTGTTTTGGTTCCCATGCATGCCAGACAGGATTGGACTGTCGATGACGTAACCTGTCAAGCGCTCTTCTCTTTATCTACCAACCTGTTGTCGTTGACTTCCGCTTATCCCTGGCACGGAGCCAAACCAGGTACTGCCAGTTGGAGCCAGCTGAGCCCGGAACTCACTTAAGGCAGGGTCGTTACATCCTGAAGAGACACGAAGTTACCCGTTATCCGCTGGAGGAGGTGTATTAAACACTTATATATAGAACTGTGAATAGAGAGGAAAATCAGAGAATGAACGTGGGTTTTAAGATTTAAATTTTAAGGTGTAAGATTTAAATAAAAACATTGAGCTTCTTTTCAAAAATTAAAGAAAGAAAGTTAAAGAAATGCAATATATGGTATACTGGTTTTGAAACGTAACAAGACAGGGGCGGATGAAATGCCTGTAGATGTCATTCTTCATTCTTTCTTTGGTCAATATCCATTTTATTATGTAACACTGATTAACTGTTGTATAACGTGTGTGTGTTTTGCTTTTTCAAAAGAACAGAAGAACAGCAAAATCAGAAACGACTGTATTTCAGTCTGTAATCAATGTAAGTAGGTTTGCGTTATAAGATAAATTATTGTATAACTAGATAGTTTATTGTTTATGTACAGATTAAAGTAGGTTCAAACTGTAATTAACGTCAACTGAACATGGCTCTTTAAAAGCCGAAAACTGTTTTGCGGATTAAAGAGTGTCATTTTGTTTTATCAAAATCATTTCTGGTTTACTGTTTTAACGTGTATATGCAAACCATGACTCAACTTTAAGTTTCATGTATATAAAAGGAAATACATCGAATCAATTATATATTATTCTTGTAAGGTAGATGTGTACTGACTTCCGAAAATTATATTTCTCATTTCTCTTTCGATCGTGGCTGTCAAAAACTCTTTTATAAACCAAGCACTTGATTTCCCGACCTTTATTAGAAGGATGTATTTAATCTGAACACATTTGGATCCGAATTTAAAAACCATATAACTAAGTGTAAGTACAAAACCTCCAACTGAATAATCTACAATCTGGTCTGAATTTGCTTTTTCGGACTTCCCAGAAAGTTAAATGGATTAATACAGCACGTAGAAGAACAAAAAAGCAAGAATCCAGTACACTCAGTCTCTTTCTGCAATTACTGTACAAAATGACAATCACGAAGGGTTGGAGGCACGGAAAGTGGAAAAGGACATATGCTCTTCTAATGTCGTCTCTGTTATCACTCAAATAATGACAGAAGCCGTACTAATTAGTATGGTAAAAACAAAGTCAGGCTTTAAGGAATGGACTTCCAATCAATCAAATGGTTCCAGAAAAAAGGAAACGAAATTGTTGCGGACAAGCATAGCTCTTTAAAATCAAAAGGAAAGGACATAAAATCGAGTTTAGAGCAAGAAGCAACCATTATCCAAAAATAAAAGATTAATTGAGATACTTTTTGTTTGTGTGACCAGAGGGCAAAGGTTGTTTGATTGTCGATTAATTGTAATATGTGTTAGAAGAGGCATCGATTTTATATTTGTGATAGTGAAAGTCTACGAAACAAATGTGATGATGATGTAAATTAACGTGTAGACATTGTAGATTGTGGCACTTGGTAGCTCAAACTATGACTAAGGGCATGTCTGGTACTTGTAATCAGAGTTATAGGTTACGTGTTTTCTTATATTAAACCGCAAATTACATTCATAGCCGGTGTAGCAGTTGACCAACTTGGTATAATGCCTGCTAGCCAGGATCGTTTGCCATTAACACATTTGGATCCTTGAGAGCAGAAAGAAAGGGAAACATTTTGTTTAGCTTCCTGTGACAGAAAGGGTGCCATGCCATCGCTGAAGTCAATGTCAAGCAATTTGTAAAAATTTAGTTGTGTGTTGGTCAAATACAATTTATTATTTATATGTGTTCTGCATAACACTTGCAAATGAATGGTGGAGGATGAAGAAGAAGTGCAAAATAATTGTCTGCCAGGCATCTGTTGTAGATTTGTAATTTGATGGAACAAAGGCCAAATTCCCAAAATCAATAAAAGAACCAGAAATTTTCGACGAAAACAAGATACGAAAGAACAGAATACAAAATCAAGGCATCCTCGATCCAGTAATGCACCATCTTTCAATCTGTTATACGGCAGAAATGATACCCTTCCTTCAAGTCAAAGATTAGTCCTTGCATCCATTGCTGAAGACTTTCGGCTGAAACGTATTGATTGTAGTGATCTGTTTTCTGATGCATAATACAGCGCTTGTGCTCATATGTGACTTGCTGATCTTCCCACTCTCACTGCGAGTGTTGATGATAGGAAGAGCGACATTGCTCAAAATTATCAATTTAGTACTCTCTATTCTCAAATAGAGCGCTTGCCAATGGCAACACAAAACAAAGGACGTCATTCAGACAACTAGCACGTACAATGCATCTCTATTTTTGATCATGCATGAGTTGCCTTTTCAATCGAAGATTGGAGTAAACAAGGCCTTGGTTCGGACAAAGCAAAAACTAAGTAGGATGCCTCTCTATCGATGCCTGAAGTAATTCACCTTTCACCACCCACTTTTTTGTTTTTTCAAAGCCATAAACGCTTTTCCCAATCCGAGGTCCACTTACAGTACATTACAACAGGACTTGGGTATTGTCAAGGTAGGTTATAATGAAAAGCATTGTCCTCGCTTCATAGCATACGTTACACACACATAAATAAAAGCTCCCTGATACGTTATGTACCATTTGCATCAGGTCAATTTAAGCTACTGCCTTCAATGACTTATATACTGTGCCACCTGTGACATTTAAAATAAGAGCACGTCTGTGCCCAGGATACCATCATCTTACTATGAGCGGAGGTAAGCTATTACTTTTACTTGAAAAAGACAATGAACTTGAACTGAAGGCAGTGAATTTTTTCAAAGCTTTTCATTTGCTTCACGGCACTTAATGATGTTTCGTTTGCGCGCACAGGCATCCAAATAATCATTCCAAATACCTGGAGGAAAGATTATTGATAAAGTTATCGTTCAGGTTAGGAAATCGTACCTCATGGTATCACAGATAACTTGATTCACCATGGACGAAATTAAACTCTCATTTCTGCTAAAACATGACCACAATTTTGTTCAAAGAAGACGCTTAGAGCTTTCTCTTTTCTTTTTAATATCAGTATGTCGTGGTCTACAATTTGGGAATATTATATCATCCATCACTCAATATGGCAAAGAACTTCAAGTTCCAAATTGATTTATTGCATTAGAAGTTGCTGCAGCGCAAGCATCGGCTATAGTTGTCTTACTTTTCGTGTTCAGAATATTTGACAAAACAAATCGAACGAAGGAAATGTTAGTTGCAATGCTCTCAATGTGTATCCTTGCACAGATTACGTACACTCTGCAGTTTTCAAAATGGTTTCCTCTCATTGCAAGAGCACTTCTAGGAATCGGCTTTGCGTTTCAACCAGTCATTTATGGTGAGATCACATTGATAACCTTGCGAAAAGATCGAATGAAATTGTTCAGTACTATTCGTGGTGGTTATTACATTGGTCTGTTTTTAGGACCACCAGTCAACCTTGTTATGAAATATGTGCATTTTCGTTTAGGTATCTGGCATGTTAGTCCATCCAACGCTGCTGGTCTATTCAATGCATGTGTATGGATTGTAATAGAAATACTTGTACTGTTATCCATAACAAATCTAGCCAAGGATTTGATAGATAACAAAGTTATTTCACCAGAGTACGGTCATGAAGGAATAGACAGCAAAGATTTTAGTAAGGAGGATTGTGATCACGATGTCGTGGATAGGCATATCAAAAAGAAAACTATTTCTTCGCCGTCAATGATTTTAGTTATTTCTGGAACATTCCTTGCAGGATTTGTTGGTGACCTAAACTTATTTGGTGATGAACTGCTTGCTTCTCTTGTTACTTTGAACGATTTCAAGTGGTCACCTGTAGGAACAAGTGTAGTATTTTTAATTGGTGGCTTAGTAATAACTATGTTATTGATAATTATTTATTTTCAAGGGGAACATATGCCGGAGAGCTGGACACTGCTCGGTGGTTTAGCGACAATTATTCTCTCGTGTTTTCTATGGATTCTATATCAATTATTTAGAAA
>JANTCA010090982.1:0-13492 GCA_024741275.1 Chironex yamaguchii
TTTGCAAATATGTATGAGTATGTTTTGTTGCAATAAAGTTTGATTCTGGCTGAAAAAGAAATAAAAAATAAATGTGATTACAAGAGCCTGAACTAATGCAAAATTGCAAGACTATAGTAACGCTTTTTTACCAAAACTTGCGAAAGCTGGAGAGGCACAAAAGTTAGCGCAAATTAGCTCCAGTATTTTTTGCGAACATGTATAAGCAAGTTTCGCTGCAAAACAGTTTGTTTCTGGCCATAAAGGAATTATAAATTAAATGTCAATCCAAGAGCCTGAACTGATTCAAAATGGCAAGGCTACAGTAAGGCTTTTCTACCAAAAATTGCGAAAGCTGGAGTGGCAAAAAAGTTAGCCCAAATTAGCTCCAGTATGCTTTGCAAATATGTATAAGTATGTTTTGTTGCAAAGCAGTTTGTTTTACTGTTGCAAAATGGCGAGGCTATAGTACTGCTTTTCGACCAAAAGTAGGCAAAAATTGTAAGTCGGAGAGCATGCGATGACGGAAAAAGGCAAGCCTATAGTAAGGCTTTTCTACCAAAGATTGCGAAAGTTGGAGCGACGCAAGACTTAGCACAAAATTGCTTCCGTATGCTTTGCAGACATGTATAAGTATGTTTCACTGCAAAACAAATTGATTTTGTTTGCAAAACGTATAGAAGATCGACAAGCTTGAACTGATGCAAAATGGCAAGCCGATGGTAAGGCTTTCTACCAAAAATTGGCAAAATTGTAGAGACACAAAAGTGGAAGCAAAACTGCCCCAGTAAGCTTTGAAGACATCCATAAACATGTTTTGTTGCAGTGTTATTTGATTTAGCTTGCCAAAGTACCAGAAAATGAAAGACAGTCGAACAGACTGAAATGAGGCAAAATGTTAATTCTGTAGTAAAGTTTTTTTACCAAGAATAAAAAATATTGGAGGGACGCAACAGTGAATGGGCAATTGCTCCAGTATGCTTTGCAAACATGTTTAATTATATTACGCTGTACAATGGTTTGATTTTGCCTGCAAAAGTATCCAAAAATGAATGTCAGTCCAAGAGGCTGAAATGAAGCAAAATGGCAAGGCTATAGTAAGGTGTTTCTGTGAAAAATTGACAATATTGGAGAGACACATAAAAGGAGGAAAATTGGTCCAGTATTTTTGGAAGCATGTTTAGGTATGTTTAGCTACAAAATAATTTGATTTAGCTTGCAAAAGTATTAGAAAATGAATATCAGTCGAAAAGCCTGAAATGATGTAAAATGGCAATGCTATAGTAAGGCTTTCTATCAAAAATTGACAAGGATTTGAGAGACACAAAAGTTGCCGCTTAATTGCTCATGTTAGATGAAAATCGGGATTAAAGCTCTATAAAATGAATGCAAGTTGCGTATGGCCCTTGTTTGGTCACAATAAACTTGCTGCCAGTAGTTTAACCGTGCCACTTTTTCAATTTGTGGGGTTTCAAAATGGTGTTCGTTACTGGCTCTAAAAAAGCTCTAAATACAGAGAAATCGGAATTAAATCACTACAAAATGAACGTCAGTTGTATGGCGCTACTTCGGTCACAGTATTCTTATTGCCAGATGCTTGGAAAAACGCCTTACTATACCTTTTGCATTTTTTGATGTCTCGAAAAAAGTGTTCGGTTTGTGGCTCTAAAAAACTCTAAATACAAAGCAGTCGCCATTAAGCACTATAAAGTAGTGACCAGTTGTATATGGAGATACTTTGAACACAGTAAGCTTAATGCCAGATGTTTGGAAAAACACCTTACTATAGCCTTGCCACTTTGGCAGCTTTTGACATCTCCAAAATGGTGTTTGCTTGCAACTCTGAAAATGCTCTCAATACAAAACAATCGGAATTAAAGCACTATAAGGTGGTGACCAGTTGCATATGGAGCTCCTTCTGTCACAGTAAGTTTGTTGCAAAAACGCCTTAATGTAGCCTTGGCTCTGAGTCTCCGAATGTGTTGCTTTGACCGAAATGAAGGCAACCAAGCGTTTTATCGGACGTCATGCGATTCGATTTATAGTTCAATAATAATTCGTTCTTGGCAAAGCAACATGTCTTGAAAATGACTGCAAGCAGTTAGCCGTTCCTTGCAAAGTTTATGCTACAAGAGGGCATTAGGATTGTGCTAAAAATTGAGTTTTGTTTACGATCAGAGCGCACATTTAGTTATATTTCTTGTCCTATTTTCACATGTCTTTAAAGAAGTCACCTCAACAATACGCCGATTTAAAAATAGACCGAAAACAACCCACTTAAGAGACAAAAAAATAAACAACAGCTCATTTTCGAGGAAATACAGTATATTTGGACAGTGAATGGAGGAGAGTTGCAAGAATATTGACTGAAAGATTGGCGTGTTGTTGTTAGAGAAGGTAACTTGTTGGAGAAATGACAATGAAAATATTTATAACACAACGTTAGAACACCAACATCATTAAGATGAGGCAGTCCAAGACAGATGTGAAGGCATGCCATCACAGCTTAAATTTTGGACTCTATCAAATAAGCTAATTTGCAGGATATCACCACATTTAAGTACTTCCCAATCCTTTATCTTTTCCTCCACAAAAGTCTGTCAGCATACCAAGATGAACAATTATGCATAAAGAAAAAATCAGAAACAAACAAATAACAAACAAGATGCGCAAACGTGAACAGATATTCTTCCCACTATTTTAACATTCCCACTGCAGACAGAATATAAGTTACATAACAAGAGGATGCACCTGAACCAACAGGAATGTTGCGGCTACGCATGCGCCAGTCATTAAGATAAATGTCATAAACTAGGGCATAGGCTCTTTTTCATCCATGATGATGAAGTGACTAACAGATGACTAAATGCGAACTCGAGTCCAACAAGGCCTTCTAGAGATTGATCACACGACTCAGCTTTTGAATTCTGTTTAACAAGTTGTCGCCTTGCTTGATAACGGACTAGATAGGAAGAAGAGAAGACAATAAACACATGAGATAAAACATGAGTAAACAAATGGAAGCCATTAAAAGAGGAATTATACTAACTACATCCAAAAAAGGGGAAGGAGAAGGAAAGGCAAGACATAGATAAAGTGAGGGCAGTGTTTAGGCAAATGTCAAAGAAGAGCACAAGAAAAGATCAAAGACGAGTACAAAAAAAGATCAAAAAAGAGCACAGCAAAAGATCATGAAGTAGTTCCTAGATCGTAAGAGATCATTACAGAAGACGGAAGATTGTTTAGAAGAAACCGTAAACACCATATGAAAACATGTGAAAACTTTACATTGGCATTTAATCAGGATATGTGTGATTCTGATGACCATGTACCTGTTAGTAACACTAATCAACTGTCAGGTAGTGAAGCTGTTGCTAATAACTCTAGTGTAATTGTGAGAAGGTCACTCAGATCAACTAAAGGCAATGCACCGAAGAGACTTATTACTGAAATGTACAAACTTGTGTATTTTTAGTATACCTATAAATATGGACATTTCAGGGACCGAGTTTTGTTTATTTACATTTACTTATTAATGTTTAGTAGTGTTCAATTAATCAGACACTTTCCAAAAAAAGGAAAGATGTAAGGAATCTTGGATATATTGTGTTGCTGTAAAATTGGTTTATTGTTTACTGTTACGAGGTCAGCAAGTCTTCCTGTTATATGCTAGTAGTCACGTTTATAGAGAGCACAAGAAAAGGTCAAAGAAGAGCATAGGAACAGGTCAAAGAAGAGCACAGGAAAAGGTCAAACAAGAGCACAGGAAAAGGTCAAACAAGAGCACTGGAAAAGGTCATGAAGGGGGACCCAAGAAAAAGGTCAAGGGAGAGCACAGGAAAAGGTCAAGAGATAGCACAGGCAAAGGTCAAGGGAGAGCACAGGCAAAGGACAAGAGAGAGCACAGGAAAAGGTCAAGAGAGAGCACAGGAAAAGGTCAAGAGAGAGCACAGGCAAAGGTCAAGAGAGAGCACAGGCAAAGGTCAAGGGAGAGCACAGGAAAAGGTCAAGGGAGAGCACACGAAAAGGTCAAGGGAGAGCACAGGAAAAGGTCAAGAGAGAGCACAGGAAAAGGACAAGAGAGAGCACAGGAAAAGGTCAAGGGAGAGCACAGGCAAAGGTCAAGGGAGAGCACAGGAAAAGGCCAAGAGAGAGCACAGGAAAAGGTCAAGAGAGAGCACAGGAAAAGGTCAAGAGAGAGCACAGGAAAAGGTCAAACAAGAGCGCAGGAAAAGGTCAAGAGAGAGCACAGGAAAAGGTCAAGGGAGAAACAGGCAAAGGTCAAGGGAGAGCACTGGCAAAGGTCAAGAGAGAGCACAGGAAAAGGTCAAGAGAGAGAACAGGAAAAGGTCAAGGGAGAGCACAGGAAAAGGTCAAGGGCGAGCACAGGAAAAGGTCAAACAAGAGCATTGGAAAAGGTCAAAGAAGAACACAGGAGAAGGTAAAGAGAGAGCAAGAACAGAGATGAAGAGAGCACACAGAAAAGAGAAAAGGATAAAAAGAAAACATCCATTTGGACCTGCAAGAAACCTGTTGGTGAATGCCCTAGCATCTTGTGGAAAGGACTCGGAAAACATTAAGCCTAATCTCCCCTCTTCGATAACAATTCTCCTGGCATCACCCAATCCGATCAACGGCTTCAAAGAAAGGCCAAAAGCACCCTGGTCCAACTCTCCCTCAGCTACAGCGGCTAACCAATTCTTTTTCTTACCCAGCCAATGTCCAAAAGTGCAGTTGAGCAGCCCACGATGTCCCATCTCTTCAAGTGCCGTAACATTTCGATCTACCTCACAATAGAAGACTAATGGGAAAGTCCCGTGAAGGTAGCAGGATATCGTGGTTTCAGGTGACCAGGAAAAACTGAGGTTTGAAAAAAAGTGCAGAGCAGAGATGACGGAAAGCGAGAGAAAAGGCAGTGATGAAGGAAAAGCAGTAATGAAGGAAAAGCATTGACGGGATAACATATTAGAGATGAAGGAGAGAAGATCAGGCAGCAGAGTACAACAGAGAAGAGATGATGAAGAAGATGGGACAGAAGAGCAGAAATGAAGGGATGAGGCATCAGAAATAAGGCCAGAAGAAAGAAAACAAGGTAGCAGAGCAAGATAAAGAGGTTGGCCTTGACAATTTGAGACATTGTGCTAAAAACATACTTAAAAGCCTTTTTCGGCTGACACTCTCAAGAGTATGAATCGTGTCAGTAGAAAAAAACATTTGAGTATGTTTTTAGCCCATGCTGCAAATTTGCAAGGCGATTTTCAAGTTTTGTATTATAAAAAGACTAAGAGAAAGAGATTAAGGGAAACATGTCAAGCATGCTGTCAGTATGCCAATGCCAAAAAGCACAAAGAAAGCACATAAGATAAACCATACCTGTGTACCGTTTTGCAGCGTAACAGTTGAAACTTAATCTCTGCGCACAGATATATTCTGATTAAATGCATACATATTTACTACCAAAGTTAAGTACTGAAGCCGTGTTACATAACATACCTGATATTGCCAATTCTTACTGTCCGGTCTGGTGGAAAAGAACGATTGAAAAGTGTAACAAGGAATGTGACATGGTAAAAAAACCCATCATAGTTATACTATACTATTAATAGCTGCTTAAAAACTGAGACTAAACACCAAGCAAGGGATGTCTTTCCCTTTTCAATAAACCTCCACTCCCGAACCAAGTCAACAAAGAAAGCAGCGAAGATGAAGCAACTGAGTAGCTCTGTATTAAACTCTAAAATACACAACACGACACTGCACGGAACTATTCTACACTACACTACGCTACGCTTTGCTATGCTACACTAAGCTACACTACGCTACATTACACTGCACTGCACTGTGCTACTCTATGCTGCGCTGCACTACACTACACTACGCTACACTGCACTGCACTACACTACGCTACACTACACTACACTACACTACACTACACTACACTGCACTGCACTACGCTACGTTACGCTACGCTACACTTCACTACACTACACTACAATGCCTTACACTACACTGCCTTACACTACCCTACACTACACTACACTGCCCTACACTACACTGCCCT
Source organism: Chironex yamaguchii (assembly GCA_024741275.1). Taxonomy (NCBI): domain Eukaryota; kingdom Metazoa; phylum Cnidaria; class Cubozoa; order Chirodropida; family Chirodropidae; genus Chironex; species Chironex yamaguchii. Next base: position 6,041 of record JANTCA010090982.1, read on the forward strand.
ACACTACACTACACTGCCCTATACTACACTGTACTACACTACACTACACTACACTGCACTACACTACACTATGCAACACTACCAACTGAATAGTAACACAAGCAGAAGTGACACTTCTGCGCCCTAAGCGTTGAGAAATTCTGCGCGCAATGAGAACATGAAAACGAGGTTAACCATGTTCCCTTGTTTCCGGGAGCAGTACATTTGTTGCGATTTGCATCAAAATTTTTTCTCGGCTTTCAGTCAAGAATTTTTAAATTTTGTCAAAAATAGGCAAACGATCACGCTAGCATCTACTGTTGTGCTGTCAACTGCAGTGATAATAATATCGGCAAATCGTGGACTTTTAACGTTCCCCGTTTGACCAGGTTAAGCTTCAATCACACGTACAGAATGAATGATAATTTGACAACGAAACCAAGGTCAACATTTGCTAAATAATCTTGGTGCATCACACGCATCTAAGACATCGTTAAGCAATCAAAGTAACAAAAAGAGGACTGGGGGCGATAACTTAGAGGTTACACACGTTATATTATTGCTCCCTGCTTGACAAAACTTCAAAGCATACCGAAGCGAGCGTCACATGTTTGCATTACTAGTTTGTGACACTACACAACATTACACCACACTGCATAAAGCCACACTACATAACTCTGATCTACACTATACTATGTTGTATGTAGTATTAGTCCATACTTTACTGTATTGTACTACACCATACGTCACTTCCCTACACCACACTACACCACACCACACAGCATCACAATATACATCACTACACTACACCACACCGCACTAAGCAATACTACATAACTCTGATCTACACTATACTATGTTGTATTAGTCCATACTATACAATATTGTACTACACCAAACGTCACTTCTCTATACCACACTGCACCACACTACACTGCATCCCAATACACTTCATTAAACTACACCACACCGCACTAAGCAATACTACATAACTCTGGTCTCTACTATACTATGTTGTATTAGTCCATACTATACGGCATTGTACTACACCAAACGTCACCTCCCGACACTACACTGTATAACAATACGCTACACGAGAGTACACTTCATTACACTACACTATACTACATTACGCTGTATACTACATTAGCTACACTACATCCTAAAAATCATCCTACACTGTCATAAACTACATTCGATTCTGTCACACCACGTCACATTTTAATCTAACACACCCCATTAAATCGTTCCATTACATAACAATGATATCACCACTGACCTGTTGGTTTCAACAATGCCGCCAACTTTATCAATCTTGCAATTCAAACGGCCAGCTGCAATGAATCTAGAAAGCTCTCTATTTGGTAATAAAGCAAACGGAAGATGTAAATAAGCTCAGTTGCAATTTTCAAATAAGTGATATTCACGATGAAAATGAGCAACCTTTGAAAGTCCTTCACCAGACATCTGTGCCATCACGGCAAAAAGGTTTGGTGAAAGACTTTCAAAGTCCAATTGCTACGAGACGAAACCCAGTTGTGGGTAAGGGGAAATTCATTAATTTTTTTTGTGTTTTGGCTTAAGCCTTCATCAGTGTCAGATATTCGTAATACCTCAACGGACACAGTGCTTTATATATATATTCATCAAGAGTGGAGCATTACCACAATAGCTGCACTAAGTGGGAGCCGACTGGGCTCGAAAAGGTAACTCTCAGACTCAAAAGCCAACACACACACCTCCATGCCATCGCGGCACAAAGGTTTGGTGAAGGACTTTCAAAGTCCTTGGTACTACGAGGACTAAGATACTACATACATCACTACATATATCACTACATATACACTGATGAAGGCTTAAGCCAAAACACAGAAAAAATTAACAAATTTCCCCTTACCCACCTCTGGGTTTCACCTCGTAGTACCAAGGACTTTAAAAGTCCTTCACCAAACCTTTGTGCCGTGATGGCACGGAGGTTTGAGTGTTGGTTTTTGAGGCTGAGGGTTACCTGTTCGAGCCCAGTCGGCTCCCACTTAGTGCAGCTATTGTGGTAATGCTCCACTCTTGATGAATATAAATATATATATTTATATAACGAGTAAGTAAATAATTAAGTAAATAGTTAAGTAAAGGAGTAAGTAAATAATACTTGAACAATCTTTTTGAGGTACAAAACTTGAAAATCGCATTGAAAATTTGCGACATTGCGCTAAAAACATACCTAAAAGCTTTTTTCGTCTGACACTCTTCAAAGTATGAAACGACAGCAATGTCGCAAATTTACAAGGCGATTTTCAAGTAAATAATTATTAAGATAAACAAGTAAATAATTAAGTAAACCAGTAATTAATTAAGTACACAATTAATTAAGCAAGTAAACAAGTAAGTAATCAATTACGTAAACAAGTAAGTAAAAAATAATTAAGTAATTAAATAGACAAATAAGTAAATACGTACGTAAGTAAACAATTAATTAATTAAGTAAAAGACGCATACCCGAAGGAGGGCAGCACAAAACTATTTGACATCGTTTGTGATACAAAAATGCCTAAAAATTTTGCTAGTCCTTCTCATTTATTGTTTCAACTTTTTCTCTCCTTTTTATGATCATATTATTTCCACTTGTCTCTGAAAATGTGTCACTTGTCACTCAAACTTTGTCATTTGTCACTTGTCACTCAAAATTCGTTACCTGTCACTCAAACTTTGTCATTTGTCATTTGTCACTCAAACTTTGTCACTTGTCACTCAAACTTTGCCATTTGTCACCGGTCACTCAAACTTTGTCATTTGTCACTTGTCACTCAAACTTTGTCATTTGTCATTTGTCAGTCAAACTTTGTCATATGTTATTTGTCAGTCAAACTTTGTCACTTGTCATTCAAACTTTGTCATTTGTCACTGGTCACTCAAACTTTGTCACTTGTCATTTACCACTCAAACTTTGTCACTTGTCATTTACCACTCAAACTTTGTCATTTGTCATTCAAACTTTGTCATTTGTCACTTGTCACTCAAACTTTATGGTTTGTCATTTGTCAGTCAAACTTTGTCATTCGTCACTTGTCACTCAAACCTTGTCATTTATCATTTGTCACTCAAACTTTGTCATTTGTCAATTGCCACTCAAACTTTGTCGGTTGTCATTTGTCACTCAAACTTTGTCATTTGTCAATTGCCACTCAAACTTTGTCGGTTGTCATTTCTCAGTCAAACTTTGTCATTTGTCATTTCTCAGTCAAACTTTGTCATTTGTCATTTCTCAGTCAAACTTTGTCATTTGTCACTTGTCACTCAAACTTTGTCGTTTGTCATTTGTCAGTCAAGCTTTGTCATTTGTCACTGGTCACTCAAACTTTGTCATTTTTCAGTTGTCACTCAAACTTTGTCGTTTGTCATTTCTCAGTCAAACTTTGTCATTTGTTATTTCTCAGTCAAACTTTTTCATTTGTCATTTTCATTAAAACTTTGTCATTTGTCACTTGTTACTCAAACTTTGTGTCGTTTGTCATTTCTCAGTCAAACTTTGTCATTTGTCATTTCTCAGTCAAACTTTGTCATTTGTCACTTGTCACTCAAACTTTGTCGTTTGTCATTTGTCAGTCAAACTTTGTCATTTGTCATTTCTCAGTCAAACTTTGTCATGTGTCACTTGTCACTCAAACTTTGTCATTTGTCAGTCAAACTTTGTCACTTGTCACTGACACTTTGTCATTTGAAAGAACGCTTTCTTAAACAGGATAGCAACGTCGTCAGGCTTACAATGATCACCATTTTTTATTACTAAGAAATTAAAAAAATATCTCACCGGTCTATGAAGTCTTGTCGAACCCCAAAAGCATTTGCCATGTACTCTATAGTTAAGCTCTGATATGATTCGAGAAGTTGTGTGTATGCTAGAATTCGCATTTCACGAATATAGTAACTGCAATGAGACGCCAATAGGCGATCATTTTTCAAAATGTGTTCCACTTCAGCTAAAAAAGATATAAATTTCATGGTAATTTGTAACGGAATGAGAAATCAAAAAGTCAGGCTGCGACATGAACTTGCATCCTTCAAGCAGACAACCTGATCCATATCTGAGTAATCAGGAGCAGACAGTTCTATTATCAAATAGACAACTTCAATTGCTCAAACAGTTTACAAAGATCATTACTCTTTACACATTGCTTCTACAATCCTACACAAATGTCCTTGCGACACTTTTGCAGAAAAAGCTATCAGCTGCCAAACGTCTTTCCCTATGGGCTTAAGTCGATCTCCCATCCCCCTACAACAAAGTTGTCAAGTCCACTAGATACTCGTAGTCAAGAATTTAGGTTATGGTATACACCTTTCTCAAATGCAACATTGTTTAGGGGAGCAGAGTTAGAGCTAATAGATATGAGGTACATTTAAAAAATGCAAAGTATCCCAGGACTTTTGTATAGGATTGTACCTGAGATAAAAAAATTCATCGCACTGATGGCATTGGATTTGGGCTGGCAAGAGTCCTATTAAAATAAAGAAATGAGCGCCAAGAAGAGAGATGTCAATAGCAAAAGGAAAAGAATTCGAAAAGAACAAGGAAAAGGAGGACCAAGATCAAAGACGAAAAGAAGCAAAAAGGAGAGAAAGAGCAAGAAAGGACGAAACGATGAAAAAACTAGAAACAGGGGAGGCAGAGCAAGAAGGAAGAGAAAAAAGGAATAGCAGGACCAAGAAGTGGAGGTGTGATAGCAGTAAAAAGATAATGTCAGCGGAAGAGGAGGTGAAGGGATACAGGGAGTAAAAAGAATTGAGAAGGCGACCAGAAAAAGAATTGGCAACAAGACAAGAGGAGGTAAGGCGCAAGAGGACGTGAGGAGGAAAGAGTAGGTAACAAAGAAAGAAAAAGGAAGAATAAAAAGGCCAAGTGACCAGACAGAGGAGGGGAAGAGGAAACAAGAGGCAATGAGAAAAGAAAAGGGGATAAGGATAGGGGAGGGAGGAGCATAGAGGGCTGGAAATGTGGATAAACGAGCGGAAGAGGAAACAAGAGGTAACGAGAAAAGAAAAAGCGATAAGGATAGGGGAGGGAGGAGCATAGAGGGCTGGAAATGTGGATAAACGAGGGGAAGAGGAAACAAGAGGTAATGAGCAAAGAAAAAGTGATACGGATAGCAGAGGGAGAAGCAGAAAGGGTTGTCAAAGAGTATAGAGGAGGGGGAGGGAAGAAAAGAGAATAGGAAAGAGGAGGTAAGGGGAAAAGAGGAGGTGAGGAGGATAGAGGAAATGAGAAGGAAATGGACTGGCAAAGAGAAAGGAGGAAATGAAAGCTAAAAAGGATTAACAATACGTAGAGGTAGAGAAGATAGAGGATGAGAGGAGAGAAGTCAGAACGAGGGCCTAAGAAAGAAAAAATTAAGGAATTCAATGTAAATCTAATAAAAAAACACTTTACAGCAATATTATGTTCAAGAAAAACACAATTAATTTCAATAAACATGTGCTAACGAAAACTAAAAGGCAACAAGAATTTATATACGTGACAGTAATAAAAAGAATGTACTTACCCAAAGCTTTGAAGAAATCGGCATAATGGCAATTGTACAATGACATCAGATACTTTTGAATTAAAGGTAGTTGATGCAAGACCTCCAAAATTTCTGAGCCTTGAACAACCTAAAATTGGATGTAAAGGCATTATTAATATCGTTATAATTATGTTATTAAACCTTCTGATAGTTATACTTACATGCTTCATGCTCTTAGCAAGTAGAATACATAAAATCTAACAAACAGCTGTTTTCCCTTACAAATAAATGATTACTGTATGCCTTCGAATTTGGCCAACTACGTTGCTGTATCAGGCTCTAAGTTGTGGAGAGAACGTAGTCCTCCAGGTCCATGGGTCAAAGGGCAATCATTCACAACGTGGCTGACTGTCTGTTCAGTCCCACTTATTGTGGTCATGTCTTCTGCTAGAACTTGGTCCTGGGTATGCCTTCCTGAGCGAAAGCCTGCCTGGTCGACACTCACCATTGTTTCTACATCGTCCCTGATCGTTATGAGGATGATCCTTTCTAGAACTTTGTGGCAGATTGATAGTAAGAAAATTGGATGATAGCTGGCTGCGAGTTTTGGGTCTTTGCATGGTTTGGGTATAGCTATTATTTGAGCTTCTCTCCAGAGCTTTGGTAGTTGTCTCTCTCGTAGCACACGTGTTACAAAATGAGCAAACCAAGCTTGGACTCCTGGTCCCATAAGGCACAGAAATTCAGGGTAAATACCATCATAGCCTGTGGCTTTGCCACTCTTCAGATTTTTCAGTGCAGCAACAGGCTCCACCTGTGTTATTGATGGTATGTATGAGGCACCAGCAGGGGGGGGGGATCTCTTGAAATTACGCCATTTCTTAACTATTTTTTAATTGGTTGGCTTGTCGATTGGTGTTTTGCCAACCTTTACTAAGTGACTGCCTACAGCATTTGGTTTGACACAGGGACGTGACACGCCAGCTGCCTGTTGTACAGCACCAAGATGTCTTATCAATCACCAAGCCTTGTGGCTGGAGTGGGTTTGATCTAATTGAGTGGTGGTTTCTTCCCATCTTTGATGTCATGCTGCGTCAAGGGCACTGATTAGGTGATCAACAACATCTGTATCACCAGTGTTCTGAAATTCCTTTAGGAGTTGTTGGCATTCACTGTCCAGACATGGGATATATTGTGATCTGAAATCTCGGGGAACAGCCTTACTTGCTGCCTTATATATGACACTGCAGAACCTTTGGAAGCACTTTGGGATGCATGAAATACTGGAGTACAACCAAATAATAGAGAACTGTAAAATAAATAAAAGTACATTTACTACCCTGCAAGAGAACAAAGATCCATCTGAAATTTGTTGAAGGACACTGCTACAGCTAATTATACCATATGGTTGTCACGTAAGTCAATAGCAACCTATATGGCCAATACAGGGGAATAGATTGCAGCAAGAAGGATGAAGCTGGATCATACAAGAGATTTCTTGAGCTGAGTGTTCAGCACTTATACTCTGTCAGACAACAAAAAGCAGGAATGGAACACCAAAACTTGATAACTTTAACCTACTCAGACAGGACCCTGGCAGTGTTATCATAAACAATCTTGCTAGTCTCAAAAGGCACTAGCAAATGTGGAGGAATCATGTTGGATGACTGACCTTTCATGATAATATTTCCCTGCTCCTTTAGCTCTACTCATTTCCACTATGAAATATTGGAAAGCAGTCATAAAAGCCAATGATCAATATAAAAATAATTTAAAGCACTCTTGGACCACGTACTATATAACATTCAATGTATATGCTGGCCACTCTGTAAGCTTTTTCAGGCTGAGCGACAGATCGCACAGAAATGATAACACATAAGATCACTGATTTTGGAACCGAAAAGTCTTTTGGGCCTCAGAAATGTCCTGTATACCTAAAACTTCCTTGGCTAGGTAATGTTTCTATCCGCATAGA
>JANTCA010090983.1:0-13491 GCA_024741275.1 Chironex yamaguchii
AACGTTCGCATGCGAATTTCAAACAAAAGATCGCATGCGATTTGCGAATTGCGAACGAAGTGGAAATGGGCCTTTAAACTTTCTGCAGTGTTAAAAGTTTGATGTACGTCTGGTCAGGACATTCTAAAGTCGTTCCTTGTTATTCTATTTGTCTTTTAAAGTTTCAGTGCATGCTTGCTGTTTTCAACTAAAGTTTCAGTGATTGCTTTGTTTCTAAAGTTTCAGTGACTGCTTTTTGTTGTAAATTTCAAAACAAGAACTGTGCCGATAACACTCATTTTACAAGTACTGGAGCACGAATTGCTTCAACAATTCAGTATTATTTCGTAACTTCAGAGCCATGACACATCAGAAACTAAGACAAATCTGTTGTTGAGTTGAATGTTCAATATGTTTACATTTCGAAGCAAATACTTTGCTCCATCTTCAGAACCCCCTCAAAGACAAAGTGCAAAAGATGGTTTATATACTAATTAGTTACAAAAGATATGCTAATTACAAATATATCAAATGCATAACTAGATTCAATACAAATGCAGGAAGTACAATAAGAGGTTGTCAAAAGCAGCAGAAAGAAAGACCAGGCATGTGGAGGAAAACTTAGAAAAGCGTCAAGGGAACAGAAGAGAATCTGTTTGCTAGGCGCGTTCACATAGAACGGGCTTAGTTGATCGCCTAGTAAAGATCAGGTGATGACGAATGACTTCCAGTGATCATTTTGATTATATGGACTAACTGGGGATGACGACAGCGGATTTTGTTAGCATTGTCAGTCACAAAACATGTCTTACATGCCCAAGAACCACAACCAAAAATTTATAATTCGGCGGCCTCGTTGACCCTTCCCCCCTCCCCCCTAAAGCTGATTTGTGGTCTCTCGTAGGGGATAATACTTTATTGGAATAAAAACAATTAATGTACATGCTATTGCCTCTCATTAATTACAAAAAAGTTACTCACAAGAGAATACTGAGTCAATTGCGCTCTTTAACAATATAAATATGATTTATACATTATCTGTCGCATGACCAATGCCTTGTAGGTTCAAAAGTCTCCCTTCAAAACGATCTTTCTTTTCTTATAAAGAATTTGCAAAATTCTGCAAAGATCGCGACGAACATTCGGCGACGACATAGCTTTCTTGTATGCTCACCGTGTGGCTCTGCCCCTTTCTATATTAAGTAAAAATGTGTGGTATCTGTGGATACTGTTATGTTACGTGTATAAACAGTACAAATACTTTTTATCGTTAATTTTTTGCGTTTATTCATTGCTATGTCTTCTTCAAATTTATGACCATATATGCACAGGATAATCTGGTTATGACGTACTTGGAGGGACCAGCTGATTTAGTACGTTACATCCAAATTACGTTATGACCTTGGTAAACGAACATCGAATAAAGTTACTATAGTATACAATGACATACGCTTTTGAGCCGCTGCTGCCGCTTTTCACTTCTAGAATACTTAAAATAAAGCCTGGAATAAAATTCTTCTTTAAAAAATTGGAAGATGTTGTTTACTTATAAGTGGTATTACTTGACAACAAATCATAGAGAAGGTGTTAATGATACGAGTGACGAACCGAATAGGGAGAAAAACTAATCTGCCGAGTACGTTGCCACGTAGCAGACGGAATTTTTCTTCAGGGATAAAAAAGAATACGTTATAGGGAAGGAGGAAACGAATAGTATATTTGTGATGGTGATATATTGGCAATTATAAAGTACGAAAAGGCAAATTTACAGGGGAATTTTAGGTTTTTATTAAGGACTATTTCACAATCTTGCAAGTGTTACATAATTAATAAATACTAGTTCCAAACCTCAATCATATTAATAAGCACAACACTACAGTTATAACAAAAAGTACGTAATGATCGAGTATATTAAAATCGGGGCATTTTTACAAGGGTTTGTAGGAACGTTTTGCCAGGACCGGCCACTTCGGGATGTTACAAATCCGAAAGTAGGTCACAACCGAGAATGTTATCATTTATTGTCTTGAGTCCAGTGGCGTAACACAGTTTAGGGCACCTTAGTTCAAAAACTAAGGGCCTCCGACCAAAAGGGATCCCGAAGGGGCCCCCAACAATTTTTTTTACTATGTACTTTTTGGTCATACTGTGCTTCAAGGCTTCCTAAAGCCATCCCAAAACCCTTACTAATCATTGTTGCTAACACAACACTGAATTCATTCATCCATTTTTGTTTATTCGCCAAAATTTGAGTCAAAGTTTTCACCGAAATGAAATATTCTCGGAAGCTCTATAGTTAAGGAATTCGTGAAAGATAACTTTCTCATAACTTGAGTTATAACTGAATTGCATGACACCATCTTAACAGCTCACTCAAATATAATTGTTTCCGCTTTCATGTTTGTTTAGAATTTAGATTACCAATTGATAGTTGCAGTACGTAGATTTCATTTTTATCCTCAACAAAGTATCATTTAATAATAACGCGATTCGGTTTGGACAGAATTCACTCAGTTTGTATGTCTGCAAGTGGAAAGCGTCGATATGAGTCCGGAGCAAAGAAAAGAGCTGAAAAAAGGCGACAAGAAGAAGCTGCAACAGCAAACACCAAAACAATTGGGTTTTTTTGAAGTTAAGACAGTGTCACTGTGGACAATAAAATGACATCAATCCTATTATCAAAGAATCTAAGACGAACGAGAGCAAACAAACGCAAGAGGTCAATTTTAATGAGAAACAAGACAGTTTCCAAGATAAAGAAGAGCGGATCACTTACATGGATCAGGATGAAGTAACAGAGACGAATAGCCCTAATGAGCCTGAAATATTTGATTTGTCTAGAGGAAACTCAACCGATCGGAGCCACTTGGATGAAGAAATAAAGAACGTAACACTGAAAAAGAACATCATTGAACATGGGCTATTACAATAAAAGGCATCAAAATATGGCCGTACCATGGCATTGGCCATGTTATTCAATGGTACTAAGAATGTCATATCATGAAGTTTGCTGGTTGTTTGCCAGTAGCTTGACTCCAAATTGTGATATGCAAAAGGGATGGATAAATGGAGTTCAACGATCGTTACATAATATGGTAGATGAACTAAAGAGGCATGAAAAGTCAAACATGCACTTACACGCATCTACTGCCCACATGAGATGGAACGTTGGCAAAGATTTCAGTGAGAAAAATGCAAATGAGATTGGAAGACAAGTGTCGCTTTGGTCCAAAGTTCTTCAAATGCTTACTTCAATGATACTGAAAATGGCAACTTTGACGTTAGCATCCAGAGAGCAGGTTCATGATAATCAGTGTGAAGGTGGAAGCTTCTTGGCATTTGTTTCTCTAATATCTGAATATGATGAATTTCTAGCACAAGTTACATCTCTTCCAGGTAGAGCAACAAAGCACTATGCTCAAAAACGAGCTTATTCATTTGCTTGTAAACCATCGCCTTTGGTAGAAAATATCAATTGTACACCATTCTGGAGTATCACCTTGGATTCCGCCAGTGATATTACTAGAGTCGACCATTTAAGCGTTGTTATTAGGTGGGCAAAGGTCGCATAAGATAAAAGCACAACTATATAAAGGTTTGTGGGTTTTGTGAAAATAAACAACCCTATTGCTGATGGAATAGCAAAGACAGCCAAAGCATTTTTGGAAAATCTTGGCATAGGTTTCTCCAAATTAAGAGGTCAGGGCTACGATGGTGCGAGTGTAATGAGTTGAATTCATGGTGACGGAAATTGATTTATGACATGGTTAAGTCTCCCGTCCCTTTTGTGCATTGTGTTTGGCATAATCTAAGCCTGTCAGTAAATGATGCGGTGACATCACTGACTATGAGTAAAAACTTTTTTGCTACCCTCCGAGATATCTTCAGTTTTTTTGGCTCGTCCCAAAATCGAAGCTGGAAAAGGATCACTCACACTAAGAAAATTATGCACGACACGTTGGAGCTCTCGCATTGATGCAGTGCGAGCTGTGCGTGACAGGTATCCCAAATAGTGAGGCTTCTCATCTTGACATCAAACAACAAGAGTGAACGTGACAACACAAAAAGTCTTCAGAAAAAAATGGACTTCTTTTCATTGTTTTCTAGGAGAGAATCCTAAGATCTGTTCATGCAGTATCAAAGGAACTTTAGTCCCCTTGCACGGATTTGTCAGCTGCTTCTAGGCTCCTTAATATTGCACTCAAAAATCTTCGAGAATCATTGCAGTCAGTAATGCTGACTGCCTCAGCACTAACAAAGTCTTGGGATGGATCGCTAGAATTTCAACAAAAATGAAGTCAAAAGGCAAGGTGTGAATCAGATGAACTTTTTGTAGATGGAATACTGATGGATCCTGGAGAAAGTTTCGAGATTTTTTTATAAGACTGTCGATACAGCTTTGATGCAACGAACAGAAAGACTCAAAGGACAAGCAACGGTGACGTCATTATTCAGCTGTTCTGTCACAAAACCTGGCAAAACTGAGTCCTGACATGCTTGGAAATGCAGCACAAGTAATTCGTGAAAAATATCCAAACGACTTAACAGATACATTAGATTATGAGAGGAGATCATTTGCAACCAAATTCACAAAGGAGATTTCAGTTACGGAAACTGTTCAATAAGTTAGCAATCTCATGCTCTAGGGCTGCATTAGTTTATTCTTTCCACAAATGTACAAATTATTAATACTTTTCATCACTTTGCCATTAACTGTTTCATCGGCACAAAGATCATTTTCAAAGTTGAAACTGATAAAGACATATCTAAGATCTACGATGTCACAGGAGAGACTTGACGATCTAGCAATTTTGACAAAACAAAGTTTATAAGGGATTTTGCTAACATTAATGCACTTAGGAAAGCTCACGTTGTGAGCAAGAGCACCTAATAAAATATAATGCGACCCTGCATTATGTTTACTAACGTTTTGTTTATGAATTTTTGTGTTTATCCGCATGGATAGCGTTCTTGTATAAAGGGCGAACACTAAGCCTGCACTAAATTTACTGCACCTATTGCACTAACATTATCCGCAAAAGCTTTAAACGTTTTTAGACCAAAGAAGCTGCCCTATATGTTATTTTCTCGGCAACATTCATGTGTGTTCAAAGTAAATATTCAACAAACAATACGATTGTACTGTCTGAATCTTTGAATATTGTCATATTTCTTGGAAAGTTTTTCTTGGTAAATAACATATAAATTCCATACCAAGGAATGATAGTTTGTTATGGAAACTAGTACTTTATGTTAACTTTTTGAAAAGCAATACATGTAAATTTACTAAAACTAGAGTTGGTGTTTTCCAATGTGTTTTTCAAAAATTTTGTTTTATACATAACGTGCATTTTTGGAGGTGCTATAGGATATATTTCAAACATTACCAATACCCCAAACCCCCTTTCCCTTGTAGAGCTCACTTCCCTTCGTAGTCGCTACACAAGGGCCCCATCATACTTAATTCCTAAGGGCCCCGATTGTCTTCGTTACCTCACTGCTTGAGTCATCCATCAGGTGACGGAATAAGTTTTTACGTGATTATTCTGTACTTAGTCTTACCTCAAAGATACACCAAGAAAATGATAAGCAATGTTCAGTTCTGATTCTTAGCTGAAATTCCTTATAAAATTTAATGCGTGGAAATTGAGAAGGTTTGAAAATGAATGTGAATTGCAGGGCATAATCGGTCTTCAAGAAAAGGGGACCAAACGTTCCCCACAAACCAGGTTCATCTGTTACCTCTTCAGTTAATAACACTTTACCCAAAGCACTGTTGCAAAACAGAATACGAAAGCCAGCTAACCCACAGGAAACGTTGGCACGAGGTTGGTAGTCAATTCCATAATGCATAGTTCGGTATTTATAACTGACAATTGTCAACAGAGTGTTTTTGGAAATGTTCAGTTTGCAAGTGGGAGGATGGCAATTGCCTCCTACCCCCGGCGAATGAATTCTGCTTTAAATTAGGAAAATTCTTATAGACAAGTCATACGTCTCTGGTGGAAACTGAGGTAAATTTATTATGGCGTGGTTTGATGATTGCGTCACTATAACATAAACTGTCTTAAGTTTTATATCATTAACGTTGAACAGCCGAAAATTAAGAAAACGCGAACGCTATAGAGATTTGCGAAGTAACCAGGGGGTCCATCGCCTCGCAACGCCAATGAATAACTCAGTGAATTTGCAAAACAAAAACAAAGAAGCCCAATACAGTCACCCCAAAATTGCCCTTCTTTTTATTTTTCTTCCCCGCGCTCAAACTCATAGCTAAACCTCTGTCAGAGCCTATGGCCGTTAAGATCTATTAAAAGTGATTACTTAGCAAGATCAAGGGTAGATGTCATCACAAAAAAAACTTAATTTAGAAGTCCAAAGCAACGAAAACACGGGTCCAAAGTTTAAGTTTCACTCTCAATATGAGACATTCAATTTAGTTGTGTGCCACTGTCTTACTTAGCATCACCTTTTCAATCATTGAAAGCGGCAGTGTAAGGAGAAGGGGAGAAGGAACAAGTCAGCGATCTCGGTATTGGAAGAGACAGCGAAATCAGTTATTTCATCTTTGATTAATTAAAAGTTAGCACTAGGGCCATGAGCGAGGAAACCAAGAAAAGCGTCTATCGTATGGAGGAAGTTCGTCAACATACCAATGGGAGATCGGCTTGGATTGTGGTACATAACAAAGTCTATGATGTAACGACATTCCTAGAGGAGGTTCGTATATGCTATTTTAAGTGGAATAAATAACCTTCATTGTAGTTGTTGTAAGCAAAGTGAAGCTGCTATCTGTACGATAATGAAGGTTGCGGACGCGACACTCCTAGATTTTGCAAAACATCGAATGGGGTCTAAATTTGTAATTGATGTACGATTGTATTGGTATTCACCGGTTGAGAGTTAAAAATAGTTCGCTTAGGTCTAGCATGTATCACAGAGAAATCGGCTAGTACGTTACCGCCCATTTGGAAAGGAAAAGTCATTTGAGAAGTTATGTGAGGATTTGGTTATCAATGTTTTGTTTTCGAGAAGTCTTGGTGACGCTGTTTGAAGTATTACCGGTCATGCTCTCAGTCATGCTTAACGTCTATTGACTTGGGGCCCATCTGCACGAGACCAAAAACAGACCTTTCCAAGTTGTTTCGGCGATTATGTTAATTGTCACTTGAAACGGTTATCTGTACCTATACTGGTCATGCTTTTCAACTAGTCCTGAGCATGATTTTGCATATCAACATATCAAAGAAGCCGCTTGGCCAAGGTAAGCACCTCCCTGAGGTGCTCAATGTTCTTATTTCTATTCTTATGTCATCACCAACAATTGAACACAGAACCCTGTAAAGGTGAAAAAATATATCTGTAATTAGTCCAAAATATTTATATTTTGGATGCCACAAGGACTACTGAAACTTTTACCTGTACTTTTGCAGTATGTGCACAAAAGGGTTAGGAAATGTCTAATATGTTACCCTAAGGTACTTTGCGAACAGAGAAAAATTATTTTATGATTTGTATTACTGCATTTATAGTTCAGAAGATTATGCTGAAACAGTGTGTTATGACTTTTGGTAAATCAAACCCAGTGACAAGCAGTACATCAGAATGTTCCATATCTAGTGGCAAAATGTCAGAGCATAGCAAAGATCAAGTACTAAATCTCAGCCATTATTTGATTTAAATTCTTGTACATTTTACAGAGAGCTTATTGGCAGTATAGATCTAACCAGTTTAGGAATTAAATTTTGAATGAAGCACAGTGAAAGATTAAGCATTCAACCCAAAATCAACTGGAACAGATTGAGAGCGAAAGTAAGATTTTTTTAATAGGAAGTGATGATGTAGTTTTGCTTTACATTTCTGGCATAGTTTTCTTTTTTATATAACACAATTTTTAGTTAGTTTTAGTTTAATTAGTACTTGCCATTGAACATGAAAGGTACATAATATTTTTTATGATCTTTTCTGAGTCTGATTTCTGATTTCTCACCTCCTTTGAAAGACTATGATTAACTTTTGTAGAAATTTGCTTTTGTGAAATTATCTCAAGCAAGACATTTGAAACACTGTGGTAAAGATCTAAGTTACTTCTGCCTTTTTGTCAAATTTGCAATTATGTAGATGCAAGTTATAATTTTTGGATTATGGATACTTGTAGGTTATAAGTAAATACCAATTTCAGCATTTGCATATGATAGTCAATTACTTTTCTGAGAAGTTGTAGTATCATTTTGATCAGTTAAACATTTGTTTTGTTTTGATCAGCATCCTGGAGGCGAAGAAGTTCTTCTGGAGCAGGCTGGTAAGGCAAAGGACAACTATATATATTCTATTTTGTATTTCTTGTTGTATAAGTTATTTAAACAAGGTACTAATGACCAATGGCAGGGTACAATAACTATATTTTTTTATTTTTGTTGAATAATAATAAAGCTATATATTTGATTGTATTATATAAGCAGTATAGGTATAGTATAGCAGTATAGTAAATGCTAAGTAGTTATTATCAACTTATGTAATTTTATAGAGTTTGGTCTATTTATAGAAAGATTATTTTCATACTGAGATAAATGTTAAGTGAAGTTGGGTTGTAAATTTTGTAAATAAAGACTATCATTTTTGCTGATTGAAGCCATTAGTGAACAGGAAAAGATTGTGAAAGATTTGGTTATGTATTGTACACTGTATACTGTGTTTATTATTTTACATCTTGTATTTGTAATCAGGCATTAAAATTTGTTTTTTGCTTTACATATATGACATATAGGTATGTACAAGATGTATTATTTACTTCGTAGAGACTTACGTCTTGTGCATCTTGCATTTTCTAATCTTTTTGGGCTTATGTATTTTCTCTCCTTTAGGTGGAGATGCATCAGAATCATTTGAAGATGTTGGGCATTCTTCAGATGCACGTGAACTAATGGCTGATTACTATGTTGGTGATCTTGCAGAGGTATTTAAAGAGTTAATGTGATTTTTGCTCTGTTTTTTGTTGACAAGAGCCAGCAATGACCCTGAGGACTATTACATTTTTCCAACATGTCTGACAGTCTTAGAATTGCCCAAAACTATATAGTAGCATCTCTCCAATTGACTCCTTTCAACATCTTTAAAACTCATTATAGTGAAAGTTTTAAAAAGTATGACTGCATACTGTTACTATCAGCACAAGGTATGGTGTGCCTGTATTTGTTACATGGAACTTTGATTATTTATGAACATGTTTTAAGCATGGTACCAAATCTTTCTGTCTTTGTGACTACACTTTGTTTCCAGTTATCACTAGAGCTAAGAAATTTTCTGTACATTTTGTGTGACCTATTTAGGTCTTTAATCCCAACATAACCACTCAAATTTACATGCTTCTTGAATTACCATTGAGATTATTAGACAGCAAAGCAGTTAGATTATAGTCAAAGAAGCACCAGCAGTAGTTAGACTTGATCAGTCTTGAACCTTGTTATGCTGTTCCTGTAACACATATTGTGGGATTTGTCTCAAACCAGAAAGTAATGCCTGGATTTTCGATTCAATCCAGCATTGAAACTAATTTTTATGATATTCAAAGACATTCTTGATGTATGTCTTATATTCAAGGACATTCTTGATTTTGGCACTATTTGTCATACTGTTACTGAATGAGGTTTCTTTGATGATTTCAAATCTTATTTAGCTCAGGATATCAAAATTTAATAGCAACAGGTTTGTAGATAAGCATCATTATAAGTATTTTGTAATCTTTTTACTTTACTTATGCGTCAAGTTAATAATTCTTTATTTTCATTCTATCCCTTTAGGAGGATAGGGTAGGACCTCCTCCTAAAGAGGTAAATAAACTTCTTGTTGTCATTGCAATGATAACCTACATGTGTACAATTGTAAAATTTCAGCTAGATTGACAATTGTAATGTAGTTGTGCAATAAGTTCCTGACATGAGTTTGATCTCTACTGATAAAATTGTTGATAAAGTTGTTTGATAAAGATGTTTATCATGTATTGATACATAACTATGCAATCTTGTTCTAAAATTTGCTTACGAATTTCCACATATTTTGTGCGGTCTTCTGAGAAGCAGACTAGTGGCATATTCTAGACAATAAATAACATTTTTTGTATTGTAAGCTATGTTTTAATACCTATTAACCTGAATCACTTAATAGAATACTTAAAAACAGTATGTCAAAAAGCCTTTACTTTACTCAGTATGCAAGTAATAAAACTGAAGTGCGTGGTCACATTTTAAAGCTGTGTACAAAAAGCTACAGTGTTAGTAAGAATGTTAAAACATTGTTCATACAGGTGTTCTTATTTCATTTCTAGCACACTGATCAGTAGCAGAATGCATTTTGCCACTTGTGTGAATGCTTGAAGTTTCTTCCTTGGGCCATATTGAGTGTTCTCATTAACAAATGCCTTTAATCTGTATTGGCACCTGTGAATATTGCCCAGTTTTATGCATTTGAAGCAATGGTATTTTACAGCATTACCTTAATTTAAATTGTGAAGTGTTCATTTTGTGAGCTAAGTGTGATCAAGACAGATGCAGAAATGAATCACTTTCCAATTTAACCAACAATGGTGTAGCTGCCCCACTGTTAAAGTTATAATCTGATAAAAACTTTGAATGACTTTATGGTAATATTGACATTTTACATTTATTACCTAGACCAGTCAAGGGTATGTGGGTGTCGTTAGCACATTTTTCTGATCCTTGACTTGTCTGATTATGACCCTCTCTCAAACATGACCTCTACATTATTTGCATGGTTAAACTAGTCTCTCCCCCGCTGCAATGTGGTACAAGTAGGATATATCCAATTTGTAACTTTACAGCCTTTTTGTAGAATCAAAAAGTCTGCAAGCTTTAACAAAGAAAATCCTTAGTTAAATGGCAAGCCATATAGCTTCAAAAGGGCAGTAAATTATAAATTTGATATTTTACTAGCCCCATGTCATCACATATTGTGAATCATTTTATCATTATGATACAAGGCCAACCACTCACTGCCAGGTTGCCATTTGGGTGTTACATTAACTTGTCAACTACTTTTAGATGGGGAAAAAGTGTCCCAATGGCAAACACATGGTAAAGTACCCATTAAAGCTAAGGTTAAACAAGAAAGTGAGGCATTATTCCTTTTGTGTAACATGTTTCAGTATTTTAATGTGATATATCAAATCTTTACTGCTCAAATACATTTGTTATGTTTGATAATTTTTATTTTTTATATGGGTAATATGGTCTGTCTTTATCAGGCCCACTAGCATTGTATTCAACAGCTGATAACTATGTTTTATTGGATGGACTGTTTGTGTTTTTCGACTACATAATCATGGAAGCTTCCTGTCACTCTCAAGGCATTGTGGTACATATTCTGTGTTATACCTATTTTGGAACAAAGCAACTTAGATACAGTGCCATCATTATCCTAGTGACAAAAGGAATACTGTAAATTGTTACTGTAGTGTCTTACATTATCTATGTATGATAAACTGCTGAAACTTCATGCTGTAATAACTTTCTGCTTATTGTATTTTAGACAACAACAAAAGTAGTAGATTCAAAGACATCAAATTCAAAGTAAGTTACTTTTAAATTGATTATGGGAAGAGGATCCTACTTAATTTTCTCAAAACCATGAGTTGGAAAGTCTTATTAGATTGCAGAATTTACAATTGCATTTTACTGCAAGATATTTACACACGATTTTCTATGTCAGTGCTGTTTGGTCAAGTCTGTGTTCTAAATATCTTACACAATGGTTTTTAAAATATATGTATATATATGTGTATATATATATATCTTTACTCAAAAAATACACTCTTCATTTAAAACGTTTCGACATTAGTCATCATCAGTTACATCTATGTATATAACAGAATCAGAAAAAATGAAAAGAATGATTATGTTACTCTGAGTTTCATGCAAAAGCACTTGTCAGACAGACTAGAACTGAATCACATTCCAAATGACATCGATATATAAGTACGTAGATACAACAAAAGGGGGAATTATGCAAAATTACTTCAAATTGTCTAGGGGGTGCTATAGTTCACTAGATAATACTTATTCTTGTGTCTGCATTTTGAAATTAGTTCAGAGAGTTTGTTTAGGTAATTGTTGTTGCCTTTGATGATTTGCAGCTTTTCTGATGCATAGAGTGCCTTTCCATGAAGCTCAGAGTAACAGAGAATCAGTCTTAATTTTCTGTGATTCTGTTTCCAACTCTCTGTACATTGTACATAGAGCACTTTATGCTGGTGAAGACAGCACCATTTATACATATATATGTGTATATGTATAATATGTGTAATCCTTTTCAGTGGATTATGAATTATTTGATGTATTTTGACTTGTTGATGTTGTTTTAAAATAGATTTTATTTAGTATTTGAAGCTTGTTTTTATTAGGCTTTTATCCATTTTAGTTGTTTGCTGCAATGACACGGTGACAATGACATGCGACAAAGTGTGCGTAAACAACTTCATTTCTTCATATGAAGCAAACGTAACTTGCACATTTTGATAGTTTCTGTCAACCAACCTAACCTGGTTCATTTCTGTGGAGCTTAACAAGGATACTATTGATTTGTTTCTTAAACGACCTTTGCTGTGCACTTTTCTATTTTTACACTTTGCCCATATTTTTTGGAGTACTTGTAGATATGGTAGACTTTCTTTGTGTGGAGTGGGTCATTGTGGCATTCTTGCTCTCACTTTTTGTGTACTTACCAAATTACAATTGCATCCCCATATAAATACATTTCTCCTTATGAAGCAGTTGTTGCAATATTTGTCACTTGTGTAAGACCAATAAGATTGAATATTTTTCTCGGCAATATTGAAGTAAAGTTGCCATTTGACTGTAACATTTATTTTACACTCTGATTAAGTGTTTTAAGAGGCTGGATTCAAGATTATGATGCAAGTGATAAATAAGTTATAAATGGGTTTAGTTTCATCTTAACAATTTGGGTGTTTCCATTATATGTATTAACACTGTAGCTAAACACTTATACAGCTCATGTTTGTTGCTCATATAACAGCAAGGGAATGTCTACAAATACTGTTTTGTGCATTGGCTTTTTATCTGCCAACACGCTACTGGAAAACGTATTGGCTGGTAATTTAAATATCAATGATTAGTTTTACCTTTGAATCTTTGACTGTAACACCCATTTCAAGATGAGAACTGTACATTATCAAATTCACAAGGCCTTAGTAATGCAAAATATTCAGAGCTGGATCTTTTTCTGCAACGTGGTGTTAAAGTAACAAATTCCTTATTTGATTTTCATGCACTAGCCCAACTGCATTGCGTTGTTGTTACTGATTAGTTGTCTTTGATATGTTGCTTTCTTTGCCTCTGCTGCTAGGCAGAAAAATATGTACCTCAGACATTGCACTGTTTTTAATGTCTGAAAGTAGTTTGTTGTCAGTAAAGTAAAAAAGTTTAAAGTAAAAAATCAGATAAAGAGTTTAAAGTAAAAGGTCAGATAAAAAGTTTA